>BEHA01050467.1:1398440-1436654 GCA_002897215.1 Eschscholzia californica subsp. californica | reverse complement strand
CATTTCCTTGCATAGTTCTTTTATGGTACCTTGTCATGAATATAAACATATCTTATTAGAATTGAAGCATAAAATGGACTAATTCATCTAAGTTAAGTGACCTAAATGTGAAGTTTTCACATCACATCACCTTCCGCCGTTTCTGATTTACAGGCACCCACGGTTCAGCCGAACACGGGCCTCTACAGGCACCCCAACAGTCGGATTCAGCCGACTTCCTCTCTATCGGCAACCGGGTATGACTCCTTATCTCCAACTTCTAGTCCACCTGTTGCTCCTTCTATACAGGCACCCCTGTCCTCGGATTCGCCTTCCACAACCCCTGACCACACTTTGGTTCGTCCTCTGCAGGCACCCTCTCTTGGTCAGGGATCTTCTCGGCCACTTCCGGCACTCCCCTCTACGGGCACGCCTACAGAAGCCCAGTCCCTATCGGCACCTCCCTCTTCGGGTGCTCTCCCACAGGCTACTGATCTCAACGACCAGCAGCCCGAAACCGTCCCGCCTTCTTCGACAGAAATGTCCTCATCGATCTCTACGGGCGCTCCTCCTCCTAATCAACGTCCGACACGTGATCGACGGCCTCCACCTCATCTGGCAGATTACGATTGTAACAATATCTCACTACCTTACTCTAAATCTCGGTCAAATACTCCTTATCCCCTCACAGATTATCTCTCGGTCGTACCCTTTTCTAAAGACCACAGGATTTTCCTTACATCGGTCCTTTCACATGAAGAACCCACTTCCTTCAAGGAAGCTATGACTTCCCCTCATTGGAGGGAGGCAATGTCCACAGAAATCAAGGCCCTTGAATCAAACAATACTTGGACCTTGACCCCTCTTCCAGCTGGGAAGAAACCCATTGGGTGCAAATGGGTTTACAAAATAAAATTCAACGCTAATGGTTCAATCGAGCGTTACAAAGCACGACTCGTTGCCAAAGGCTATACTCAGGTCGAAGGTCTTGACTACACTAATACCTTTGCCCCCGTCGCAAAATTAGTAACAGTCAGGGTTCTTCTGTCCATTGCAGCTGTCAAGGGCTGGTCTCTCCACCAATTGGATGTTAACAACGCCTTTCTCCAAGGAGATTTGGACGAAGAAGTTTTTATGAAGCTACCACCTGGCTTTTCACCTCAGGGGGAGACACGTGTCTGCCGCCTTAAAAAGTCTCTTTATGGCCTCAAACAGGCCTCTCGTCAATGGTTTTCTAAGTTTTCCTCTGTTCTACTAAAAAGAGGTTTCATACAATCCCTCTCCGATTACTCTCTTTTCACATATCGCAGAGGTTCCACATCAATATATGTCTTGGTTTATGTTGATGACATCATTATCACAGGGAATAACAATTCAGCCATATCCTCCCTCAAATCCTTCCTTAGCTCGGCCTTCTCCCTCAAAGACCTTGGACGTCTTCAATACTTCTTGGGCATTGAGGTATCCAGATCTTCTAAAGGCATATTTTTATGTCAACGCAAGTATATTGTTGACATTCTCAAAGACTCGGGACTCACCGCTTCTAAAGTTTCACCTTTTCCTATGGATCAAAAATCAAAACTATCTGCAACAGATAGTCCACCCCTAGAGGATCCCGCAGTTTATCGTCGCCTTATAGGCCGCCTCATTTATCTCACTGTAACTCGTCCGGACATCACTTTCGCGGTCAACAGTCTTAGTCAATTCATGCAAGATCCTCGTTCCTCACATATGGACGTTGCACACCGAGTCTTGCGATATCTCAAAGGTTCCATTGGAAAAGGAATCTTACTCTCTTCTTCTGGTTTCTGGTTTCTGTGATTCGGACTGGGCTGGCTGTCCCACAACCAGACGATCCACCACTGGTTATATCACAATGCTTGGGTCCAGCCCACTTTCTTGGAAATCCAAGAAACAACACACCATTGCTCGATCTTCCGCGGAAGCTGAATATCGGGCCATGGCCACTCTCACTTGTGAGCTTCAATGGCTCAAATCTCTTCTCTCCGATCTGAGGATTGATCATTCATCCCCATGCCAGTCCACTGTGACAATCGTGCGGCTATTCACATTGCCGAGAATCCAGTTTTCCACGAACGAACCAAACACATAGAGATCGACTGCCATCTGGTTCGTGAGAAGATTAAAAACAACTTGATTGCTCCAACATTTACTCCCTCCTCGGAACAACTCGCTGACATACTTACGAAGCCACTAGGTGCAGAAGCTTTCAAATCCATTATTGACAAGTTGGGCATCATTGACATTCCTGCTCCAACTTGAGGGGGAGTATTAGGGTTATGAATATGGATCGGCCACCCGATCCATATAACCCGGTCGGCCACCCGATCCATATAACCCGGTCGGCCAAGAGAGAGACCGGTCCCACCGGTCTCTGTATTCCAGAAGACTCCGTATTATATTTAGATAAACATCATATGCTTGTAATATTTATCCTAGATTTACTCTAATTGTATTTCATTAGTCTATAAATACCTGTAACCCTCATTGTTGTTAATATACAAGAGAAATATTAATCTCTACCTCTCTCTCTTCTTTACTAGTGTGAAATATATTTCTATCATTCGATTAATACTCGAATTATCTGAACGATAATTCTCACAGTATTGGAGATGGTGGTGGAGGAGAGTGTACTGGTGGTGGTGGTGGAGAGTGTACTGGTGGTGGTGGAGAGTGAACTGGTGGAGGGGGAGAGAAGACTGGTGGTGGTGGTGGTGGGGAGTGAACTGGTGGTCGTGGAGAGTGAACTGGTTGTGGTGGAGAGTGAACGGGATGAGGGGGAAAGAAGACTGGTGGAGGGGGAGAGAAGACTGGTGGAGGTGGAGAGTGGATTGGTGGTGGTGGAGAGTGGACCTGTGGTGGTGGTGAGTGGATCGGTGGAGGTGGTGAGTGTGAGCGGAAGCATTAAGATGAGTCCGAGAATGGGACGGTGGCAAGAGAACAGTCATAATCATTAAGATGTGCCGGACGAGAGGTAGTTCTCTTCGATCCATTCATGATGTTCCGAGTGTGAGCGGAAGCAGAAGGAGTGGAGGTGCCCGCATAATTGGGGACGCACGCAGAATTGCGAGTTGCATCTCCCCCTGAGGTTCGTTCGAGGAGGAGCGTCGAAAAAATTTCGAGTTACCGAGGCATTACCGTCGGGAATGATAGGATTGCCGAGGCATTTCCGTCTTCACGAAAATATGTTGGCACGATTAACATCACATGCTCCGGTTGATCATGCATCTCTTGTTGGCCTTCTTCCTTAAATTCTTGAGCTGCTCTTTGTATTTCTTCTTTCCGCTTACTGAAATGTTTGGTTTCAAATATTGTTTTACATTCTTATCATGAATAATTAGTGATATTAGAGGCAATAACTCAGAATTATATGGAATTAATTGATGAGTCCATGGGTATATAGACCAAAATAATGTTCAAAAAGGGTTTAGGGTACAATCTTGTCAAAAAAATGAATTTTTAGTCCTTTTGTTCTTGGGTCTAAAAACCCTTACTATCTATACAACAATTCCATCCGTGTCCTAAACTATTTTCGCGAGATTTTAAGTTGTGGGGCCGGATCGAAAATTCCAACGGTTTAATTAACCGTGAATTTGGGATAAATTATAGGAAAATAAATCGAAACTTTCTCAAAACGAAACATTTCCAAAAACCCTAACCTAAATCTTCGAAACGCCATTACTAGAAACTAATCAAACGCTGAAAAGAAGGAAATCAAATTTGGGCGTGATTTGGGGGATTTATTAGCAAAAAAACGGATAGAAACAAATCATAATTTCTCTCTCCTCTAAACAGATTAGGAAATCAAATTTTCTCTCTCTTCTTTACAAATTTGGACCAAATCAATTTTCACTATCCTATTATGTAATTTTTTTTCGATTCAAATCAATTTTCTCTTACTAAACTTTCAGATTTGGAAAGAGTATATTTTTTGGGATCAATTTAGCGTGATTTGGGGGTTAATTTACAAAACTTATATATCACTTTCTCTTACTTAATTTTCAGATTTGGAAATAGTATACTTTTCTGGAAACATTACAACAACATTTGTTTTCGTTTTTACTCATACATAAATACACATCGAATACAAATTATGAAACAAATGCGTAAATTATGTGTTATTTATGACGAGGAAACCAACATTTGTCATGTATACAATGTAATTTATCAACTGTATGTGTGTCATGTTCAATAAATTACACATAATTTCTTTTACATTACACATCGTTTATATTCTGTTACAAAAAAATCGTTTACACTATATTGTCGAAGAGCATATGTAGTCTTGAGCAGGACAAACAACATTTACACTATATTGTCGAAGAGCATATCCAAATGCTTTTGCACCACCAGGAAACAAATGACCAACTTCAGTAAATATTTTATCCCAGCCATCAGATTTTAGTTTTGTGGTCTTACTTAGATTGGATGATTCTAGGAAATTCCATAAGTAACAGCAAAACTACAAAAAGAAAACATATACATTTGTCAGCAAAACATATAATTTACCAGAAACGACATTTATAATGTAATAAATTATGCATACTGTTTATTAAACCTCATAATGTGTTAGGAGACAAACATAACTTTTGAGTTCAATAAAAAAAAAAAAGACAAACATAACTTTAGTTTGAATCACAAGGTCACTGTTATGTGAAAAAATATGTATAATGTGCAATAAATTACATATAATTTTTGGAACATTTATTATACTATAAACGACAACTGTTTTGGGAAAAAGTACGCGTAATGTGAATAAATTATATATAATTTATGCAAATATATAAGATATTTTTTATATTATTTATAAAGTATGTATAATTTGTAACAAAATACATATATTTTACATTCAGTTATAAAAACATCGTACAGAAGATGTTTGCGTTATGTATGTGTTATGTTCAGTAAACATCATGTAATGTCGTGTAAATTATATATCGTTTACATTCTGTTACAATCAAATCGTACTAGATCTACTCTGGATAAAAAATGATATGTAATTTATTGTAAACGATCTGTAATTTATTTTAAATTATATATTGTTTGCATTCAGTTATAGCAAATCGTACGAGATCTTCTCTGCATCAAAAATTGTACGGAAACCTTGATGAAGATTTGAAAAAATGATCTAAAAATCAAAATCTATAACCTAAAACTACTAAAAAATAACAAAATACATAGAGATAAACACTTCTTAATCGAATAAAATGAATTGTAAAGACGAATTTAACATTAACATCATAAAATCGGTTATGAATCTTAGAGAGAGAAAATACTGAATAATTATGAAGATTTGATTAGATGATACAGAGAGAAATTTGATTATAATGAAATCCATGAACAAAGTTAAAGATGAAGATGAAAAACATTAAACGGAAAAGAAGAAACCAAAACCTTTAACATTACCTGAAAAGCAATATTAAATCTGATTCAATAGAGGTGTTTACAGCTGCTCTAATGAAGATGAAACAAACTTTCTGAGTTTAACGGAGGATTATCAGATGCTTCGGATTTAGAGAGAGAGAAAATAAATAAGTTTCGGTTATTGAAGATATAGGTTACTTTGATTAGAAAACGTGATTGAAGAGAGAAAGTGGAAGATAAAAATGAAAAAAGATATTTAGAGATTTTGAAGATAAATCTGTTTTTATATATAAGGAAGGTTAGTTTAGGTATTAAGATTTATTATGTTTTCTAGGGATTTGTGTTTTCTCTCGAGATGGATACAAATGGACTAGATATCCATTTATATTAATATTTTGGTTTTGGAACTCTTTATAGGATTAGAGAGGAGTAAATGTCTATTAGGGCCCGTTTTCTGGTCTATAAGCCCAAAAATTCTTAATGGATACATCTAATGATAAAGACCAACCCAGGAATTGAGATCAGAGGAAGTTCTTAATTGTACATGTTGAGAGAGAGAGAGAGAGAGAGAGAGAGAATTCAGTATTCCTAGAGAGAGCAACTACAAGTTAGTTAAAGTCTGTTATTCCCACTCAATGGCTCATTTATTTATCAGGAAATTGGGTTGGAGACCCAATTTTTTGTTTTTTTTTGTCAAAAAGACAAGTTATCTTTTTTTCCTTCTAGGCACCATGAAAAGTTTGGAAATAGGCTTGAAGGACAATTCTAAAAATCCCTTAATTTTGTATACCTGAATTGACCTTTGTATAAAGGAAAATTTTAGAAACACCCTCAGATTTTCCAAAAACCCTCACATTTTATATAATCTTACTTCTTAGTTACTTATTTTGTTAGGGTTTGATTTTGCGAAGCTTTGCAAACTAGTTTGCAAACTGATTTGCAAACTGGTTTGCACTACTTTGCAAATTGGTTTGCCTTGCAGAGCTTTGCAAACTAGTTTGCAATAAGGTCAGTTTTGTCTTTTCCCTATATTAGATAATTTACAAAAGTGCCACAGGGAGCTGAAGCCCATAAAAAATTGTCCAATCCTTTTTAACCAAAGGCCAAAGTTTTTAGGGAGTTTTGGCCAAATTTTCCTTTATTTATTACACCATATGTACACCTTTTTCTCACTTAGTCTTAAGTTTGATTGAGCTCCATTTTATTTCATCTTGGTGAGTCGGCTCTTAGTCAGACCTCGATCCTCTTATACCGGAAAACGGTTGTTCATTTTCGTATGGTTCATTAGCTAACCGGCTATTGAAAAAAGACAGCAAAATAAAATATATAATATCACACAACAAAATAAAATATATAATGTCGCATACTATTATCACACAACAAAGTAACGTAATATCGCATACTATTACACACCACAAGTTTTACATAGTCACGATCTGATATGTTTCCTCGATCAGCCTTATTTTATTTTATCATATGGCATAATACATCACCACATGTACATATATATTTCAGGATGCTTGTGCAATGTCTTGAAGGATAGCAGAAAGTTCATGGGGCTTAGAGATCATAACCATGTGATCTGACCCAATGATTTCTCTCACTTCATCGAAATATGGATAATTCTTTATCATCACAAGTTGAAATTCCTTGGTTAGGGCCTTGTCTTGTTCAGACATAACATAAACTACATTTATTGATCCGTATCTTTTCTTATGGCTCGACACAATATTTTCCTTAGACATTTCTTCTTCTCCATTCCCATGAAATACACGCACGGGTCTCATCAACATCGTTGCTAGGCTCCAATCCTGAAAATACATACATATATATATATATATATATATATATATATATATATATATATATAGTTGTGGGAAAGATTGGTATATGATTGGCATTCATGCCACATACATAATTGTAAGAAGACAAACAATCACTGAGTTTAACTTTTTTCTTGGCAGAAACCGCCTGGCTCTGTAACGAAGCTTAAACTCAAGCGCCTTGATCTTTGGTATGGAGGTCAGTCACATGAATATGTACTTAACTACTACCAAGTTCTCGGCATTCTGAGCTTAATTTTCTTCACAACTAAATTTAAAATGTTTGAAAAAACTACGTACCTCAGGTGGACATAGTTGATACAGATCCGATGAAATAAAATTGGGGCCAAAAGTCATAGTCGTAGGTGGATTCTCTAGCCCATCATCAAATGTATAGATACTGTCACCTCTCTGTTATTTTACGAAATCCATTTATTAGTGATAGAATAATCATTTTACTTGAACAAATTTTGTGGGGCTAATAGTTTTTGGTCACGTACAAGGACCCCCACTTGGTTTAGAGTGATACCCTTTATAGGCACGTGTCTTTTTCTTATTTAGATACGATTTTACATTCCAGTCCATGAAACTTTATATATTAAAATTAACCACGTACTTCAAAAAATCATTTTAAATAACCCCTGACCCTAAAGTCACTCTCTTCCGTCTGGCGATAGAGAAGTCTTCTGTTGTCGACAACTTCTTCGCTAGCTTGCTTATGATGGAAGGAAAACCTACAAAAAAAAAAAAATCCTTGACCTCGTCAAGGGTATCAGCTGGGATGTCTTCTCGTCCCAGCCGAAAGGATTGTTGTCGGCAGAAAGAGATCGGAGAGAAGATGATGGTGGTAAATTGAAAAGAAGGTGATGGGCCGGGTGGTTTCGCGAAGAAGAAAATGATGGGGCAATGCTTGAGATGTCCCACTATCAATTGTTATAAAGGAATAGTAAGAGGTGAGAGAGGTAAGCTAACCTCTAGAAAGATGAGAGGCATACTAAGAGCAGGGCCAGGCGTGACAGCAGTTACAAATACAACAGCAGAGACCTTGTGAGGAAACTTGTCAATCACTTTAGAGATTGCCAATCCACCCAAACTATGACCTACAAGAATCACTTTATCTTCTTCTTTAATTACTTCATCCATGAACTTCATTAATGGTTCAACATATTCAGAATATGTTGGAACATCTTTTGCTTGTTTCAAGTTTATACCGGAAGTTGCAAGATCAATTGCTGTAACTTCATGACCATATGATTTTAACAAAGGTATCAGTTTATACCAACACCATGCCCCATGACAAGCTCCATGAACCAACACAAAATGCTTCTTTTTCGACTCATTCTTATTCTTCACCAATTCGGTTTGATTTTCATCCTTCATCTCCTCCATCTAATTTTCTTTATTTGCTCTTTTTATTGGAGATAATAAAGCTTTAGTTTCTTGTACTAATAAATCACCAAAGACTCTCACTATATTTATACTAGCTCTTATAGCAATTTTCGCGTACTCGACGGACCAACTTGCATTAATTATTTACTCTAGGCAGAGTTTAATATTCTAATTGTGCTCTTTAATGGTGATGGTAAAAGGGAAGTAAAACTATAGAGTGATAAATGACAAATGATTTCTTCTTCTCTTTCCTAGATAAAAGTAAAATATTATTGATAGTGGAAGTTTTTGCAAAGAAGAAGATATTGAACACAAATGAAAGACTAAAAGATAAAGTGGACCTCACTTAGTTGTGCTAATGTGATTTCCATGTTGGAGCTAATTAGTCTCACATTAATTGGAAGCATGGTGATCAATTCAGATAGAAGTGTAAGATAAAATGGGACTTTTTGAAATAACTTTTGGAGTGAGAAAGTCAGACCCAAATTCATGATCACACCACAAAAATGAAGACTATTTCTTACGACAGCAAACCGTGGAAAAGTGGTAAATGCCGTCGGGGAGAGTTATTTCTAACGGTTTTCTTACTGGCGGAAAGTTGTCGAAATTAAGGGCTGCTCTATACAATATGCCGTCGGAAATGATTTTAGGCCCAAATTCAAGATCACAATCACAAAATTATAGTCTAAGGCTTAACAAAGTTCAATTTTTATGGAAGTGAAAATCTATGATTTATTAAACTTGACTATAAATGAGGTATAAGTATGCATAAATATACCCTCGTCCCATAGGATGACGTTGAGAGTCTTTATACAGGTCTAAGGACTAAGATGTCTTTGAAATGGCAATTATTGAAGTTGAACGTATCCAGAGCCAGCACAAACATTTGGGAGACCTCTAAGGGTCGTTAGAATTTGGAGCCCTATGTAAAGTATGTTAGGAGAAAATTCTTAAATGTGGTTACGGGAGGAATTGAACTCAAGATGTCCTAGAAATAAGAATTATTTGACAACTGACATGACAAAACCAAACATGAAAACCTCTGCCAAATCGGGATAGAAAACCGTTTTGACTGCTATGGGCCCAAACCGTCCCAGAACGTATCAAAAGAGATTTTTGTTTCGCTTTCTATCACATTTTCAATCACATGGACGTAAAATGACAAAAAAGAAAGAAAAAGATTTGAGGTACAATTGTAAACCTTATTTACACAAAAATTTATGTTTGATAAATATTTCTTGGTTCCCAGTGACAATAAAATATAAATAGAGTAGTAATCACAAATTAGCGCGTCGATATTATCAATGACGTATGTAAATAACATGAAGGATCTAGGATAGCATAAAAAATCGAGAAGATAAAGACCTAAGGATCAACAACTACTCTTTATAAACTTTTTTGTTTGGAAAAATGATCACTCAATATTTTTTAGTCTTCATTTCCCTAATATTTTCTTATTTTCTAACAGCTTTGCAAGAGGTTTGCAACAACTTTACAAGAGTTTACAACAACGGAACAACTTGCAATACCTTAATGGTGCGTTTGGTTGCAGGATTCATGAATCCAAATGGTTTCTTTTGGTTTGTTTGGTAACTAATAAGAATTCTAGGATTCTTGATTCCTTTATTATTTTTTTCAAAAATCATTATTTTTTTCAAAAAATCGTTATTCCTTCTACAAAATAATTATTTTTCAAAAATCATTATTCTTCAAAAATATTGATTTTTGAAAAAATAATGATTTTTGAAAAATAATGATTTTGAAAAAAATAATGTTTTTTAGAAGGAAAAAATAATGATTTTAAAAAAATAATGATTTTAAAAAAAAATGATTTATGAAAAAAATAGTGAGTTTTGAAAAATAATGATTTTTGAAAAAAAAAATGATTTCGAAAAAAATGATTTCGGAGAAAAAATGATTTTCTGGAAAAAAACAGATTTTTAGGAAAAAAATGATTTTTGAAAAAAAAAAAAAAAAATTTTAAATAATTATTTTGTATAAGGAAATATTTTTTATTGATTTAGGTTTATTAATCCAAAATCCTAACAAATCCTAGGGGGTAGGGTGGGATTTTGATCCAATACAAATTTTGGAATTAGGAATCCTTAGGATTCAAGAGTCCTAGGATTCTTGGTAGCCAAACAGACTAACGATTCATGATTCCTACCAAATCCCACTTTTGATAGGAATCCTACTTAGGAATCCTGCAACCAAACACACCATAACAGAATTCTACAACACCTTGCAAGAGCTTTGTAAAGAATATTAAGTTTTTAACCAAACAAAATATAAATATGTGATAAGCACTATAACTGCCTTAGTTAAACCGATAATGAAAGAACCCAACAAATCTATATAACAAATAACATAGGTTTTGGTGTCATGTCATAACTTTGGTTTATAAATCTCGATCGTCTAATTTTCTTTTGTAAATCATGACCCTTCTTTTTAAAGAGTCCTTGAAAAGATAGATATTTACCTACCCACTCCCTATAAACTCTCTAACTATTTTCTTTCTTTCCTCATTTCTCCCTTCAAACAACTCAATATAATCTAGGTTATTATTTTTAATATATTTTTATTACTTCAATATCTGTATTAGACCAAAAAATTTGACAATTTTGTATAGCATAAATATAGAAGTTTTCGTGACCTACGGGCACGGGCTATACCCTAGTTTATTACATTATTTATACCTTAATAATCCAAATTCAATAAACCATAGAATCCATCTCATCTGAGAATCGAACATGGGACCTCCATGATTTTCAATTTTATGTCAACGTTATTGACCTGTTGAGTTATGTGAAGGTTTTCAACCTCTTGCTTCTTGAAATTGCCTCATCCCCTAGTGGTAAGGAACTTTCCCCGCTAATGAATCATAACCAATGGACTGATGGAGTACAAGCTTTTACCGTGACTAAAGATGAGATTAAATTTGTTTTGTTGAATAGAATGAGAGTTGTGAGTTCAATGAAATGAGGGTTAGAGAAGGTCGTGACTTTGGGGAATAAAGAATAATCTCCGGGGAATAAATTCTCTAAGGAATCCATGTTTTTTTCTACATTCTCGGTGGAATATTTTATTTTAGTCCAAAAATTCATTTGATCTAACATTGCCCCCTAATCTTCATCTTCTTTATCCCCTTCACCACCACAAGTTTACAGCACCACCATTGTCTTTCCTCTCTTCTCTTCTTTAACTCACTGTTACCCTATCTCCCTCTCTCTCTCTCTCTCTCTCTCTCTCTCTCTCTCTCTCTCTCTCTCTCTCTCTCTCTCTCTCTTTCTCTCTCTTTCTTGTTGCTTTCATTTCTTTATATATCTCTCAATGACTATCTCTATGTCGTTCACACTCTAGATCTCTCACTCTCTTTCATTGTAGATCACTCTCGTTATTTATCTCGGTGTATACATTTCTTTATCTTTCTCGCAGTCTCTCTCTCTCTCTCTCTCTCTCTCTCCCTCTCTCTCTCTCTCTCTCTCGGTCTGTGTGGAAATAACAGAGTTCGTAGCCACGAAATGTTTTGTAGCCACGAAATGCTCATGGCCATAAAATGTTTTGTGGCCACGAAACGTTTTGTATCCACGAAATGGTCATCGTCACAAAACATTTTGTAGACGAAATTTTCGTGGGCCACAAAACATTTTGTCTCCACGAAATGGTCATGGTCACAAAACGTTTTGTAGACACGAAATTTTCGTGGCCACGAAATCATCGAGGAAGATCTCACCAGAAATCCTCTTCGATGTCAAATTCCGACGAAGTGAACAATTCCCTTTGTTGGAACAGTGTCTGTGCGAGAGAGAGAGAGAGAGAGAGAGAAACATGAGAGATTGATTGAGAAACAGTGAGAGATTAAGAGAAAAATAGTGAGAGATCGAGAGACATAGATAATGAGAGCAATAGAGAGATAAACAATGAGGAGTCGAAGGAGAGAGACTAAGAGAATAAGAGGGAAAGAATCAGACAATAAGAGAGAGATGGTGAGAGACATTGAGAGAGAAAGAGATAGAGAAAAGGAAGATGAAGATTAAGGGGCAATGTTCGATCAACTCAATTTTTGGACTAAAAAAAAATATGTCCATGAGTCAATATTTATTTACTAAATTTTTATTCTCAGAAGAATTTTTTTTACTCCCCAAAGCCGCGACCTTAGAGAATCGAGAAGACCAGGTTTTGGATCTAGATAGATAGATTTGACAGGTATTTAGGTAACATCGGGAGGATGTTACTTGTGAGTTTGCCAGTGAGGTTCCCATTGAACATCATTGTCTTTTTCAAATTAGTCTTGCATTATAGATGTTCTTACAGAAGAATTAGGATAATATTAGACTCATAATAGCGATTTTAATGACAAGATTTTTTAGATATGTCACGAAATATATTGTCAAGTCGTATCTTCCCATATTCTTATTATTTATCAACTACTCTTCTATAATAAGTAAACACCGATCCATTTGGTTTATTTCTGATAGCAATGGGTTTCTGTAAGAAATTTCATAAATGAAAAAGTTTTATAAACATCATCAAATATATGTTGTTAGCTAGAATTTTGAATATAAAAAGCGAATGGGACATTAGTTTTTTATTTCATGAGGCAGAAAAAAGTACTATTATTTTGAGTCAAATCCTATCCTCCACAATCATTTTGGGTATTTTGAAAGAAAAAAGATTGTGTGTGTAATGAATAACAATAGTGGTGTTTGAAATGTCGGTCTATAATATGCCCAACCGGTACGGAAGACGTGCCAGGTCAATCCGAGTCTAGTCTCTGTGCCGGCCTGGACTTCCATCTAAGCCCGTCAGCTTAGGCCAGTTCTTTTCGAGTTGGGCCCATTTTCTTTTTTCACTTTTTTTCTTTTGTTACTCCTTGTGTTTTATATATTTTTTATGTTTTCCCTAAACCCTAAACCCTAATGTTTACTATCTTTTATTATTAGATTTCTCGTAACCAGACCAATTTTCTTGCGAAATACATACGAAGTAGATAGAGAGAGGATTGAAAAAAGGGAAAATGACTATTTGGGATCAAAAAATTATCATATTAACCAAAAAAGCTTACATTCTTTTCTATTGACTAAAAGGTGTGCAAATATTATAATTAATGATACATAAAGTCTAAAATAATATTAGTAATTATGATTAAGGTCATTTTTTATATTTTTTTGTTCCCAAAATACCCTACCCATTAAAATTCTCATTATTTTCCAAACAAAACACACCCACGATTTCCTTTAGGGTTTCTCTCTCTTCAACTTCTTCATGCTTCGTTATCGACTGTTCTCCGAATCCTTCTTCTTCTTCGATGTTTCTTCTTCAACTCTTCTTCTTCTTTTCGAATCTTCTCCAAGATCAGTTTTCTTTAGCCATCAATAGACGTTTTGAAGGACATGCTTCATGAATTTGAAATCACAGGAAGCGATCCAGATGGTGACCGATTTACATCGTTTTATCTTCCTCTTAGTCGAACAAAATGTGATGGTACTTATAGACTTCCATTAGGACATCAGATGGATGCTTCATATTACTGTAAGTAAATTTTGAGTATTTATAATTTGGAAGGAGCATGTTAGCAAACTCAATAGTTCTTCATTGTTTTAGGATTTGAAACTGTATCGGAGATCAACTTGTGGCCATAACAATGTTATCACCTTGTTTTTTTCATAATATTGTACATCACTCAATTTAGAATTTTTAAGTTATAAAGGATCAAGAGGCATTTGATTGTTTCTTATTTGGTGGGTATTGAATCAAAGGTGAGAATAGTAATCAGTTAGGTCTTCATATTCATCCACTTAGTAGGATTTTCATTATTTGTGCAATCTAATACTTTGAGTTATAAATTCTGGGTTTGTTAGAGATTTAGGATTTAAGGTTTTGTTACTTCTATAATTTTACACAAATTAGAGTTAGAGCTTCCATATTTGTGCAGGTCTGATACTTTTAGACTATGTTTTTTGGTTTTGTTACTGCTAGAACACTATATAAATAACAAATAATTTAATAAGAATTGCTATACATGTTCAATCTACTGGTTTTGGATTGTAAATTCTTGTTACGTTAAGGGTTTAGGGTGTTGTTCGTGCTATATAGACTTATTAGATTGTATAACATTAGTGATTTATAGTACAATAAGATGAATTATATCATTGTTGATTATAGGAATGTCGAAGGGTTTGATATGGGCAACGGTGGAAGACATGGCGAGAACAGAGGAAGAATTCTTTGTTTATATCGGCAATTGCTTCGAACCCTTAACTTCTTGTAACTGCCTCTGAATTTAGCAGCAAGATTGACAAAGAAAGGAGAAGTTCGTTTAGTCTTTATGCTTAGTGTGTTAGAGGAAGGGAATCATGCTATCAATACTTCATTTCCTTTTTATCTGTTATCTAGGTTATTTAGTATTCTGAAATATTTATGAACCAAAAGCGTATCAAAAGGATGACAACTATGTTCGTAATATACAACAGTTAATGTTGACCTTTTTTCTTCTTCTTCTTTTCTTGATGCAATAAAAGTTGTTCAATTTGATTGCATGAGAAACTCATCACAGTTCAACCAGGTATAAATAGTTGTTCAATTTTCGGTATTGGGTAAGTGTAGTTCATGTCGATTTTACTGAAATTTTTATATTGTTTAGATATGAAGATGAAACATCCTCTGCAGATAGTAGCATCATGTGCGGCTGAAGGTTGTAACTCGATGGTTCAAGGTAGTTCAAAGTTTGGCATTTCATCTCGAGAAGTATGTTCGTGGGCATATTCGTGGTGGTGGTTCTAGTGATGTAAACAAACCAACAATATCGTCCAAGGTTGTAAATTGGTTTCGTTATGAATGACATAGGGTTATCGGAAAAAAGAAAACGAAATATATTGAGTGTTCTTTTCTAATATATTGTGGTTTCAACTCTTGTATCACACTTGAATTTGGTTTTATGTAAAAATGTGTTCGTTAAGAATTCAATGCATTTCTTATGATTTGTTAGAATAATGTGTTATATCTCATATTCTTCTTTACTTTTTGATGCAGTATAGATGTTTGATAAAATGACTGAGAGAGAAAAACAAGTTCAGGTTGGACTCATATTGGTTTTGATGGAAATATGGGACAATTAAGTTGGTTAAGGTGTGGATTGTGCTTCTAAGAGGGTTCTGAATTTGATGAACTTATTATTTTGACCTATTTAGTTATTGTCTCGATAATTTCAATTTACAAATCGAGTTTGCAAGATATGCAATTCAAGATTATGTTCTGCAAATTGCAAACATGTTTGCAATCTATATTTTGCAAACACAGTTTGCAGTTTACATTATGCAAACACATGGGTGCAGTTACAGATTGTTGCAAACACGTTCGCAGAACAGATTGTTGCAAACACGTTTGCATAACAGATTGTTGCAAACACGTTTGAAGAACATAACAGATTGTTGCAGACACGTTTGAAGAACATAACAGATTGTTGCAAACACGTTTGCATAACAGAGTGTTGCAAACACGTTTGAAGAACATAACAGATTGTTGCAAACACGTTTGCATAACAGATTGATGCAAACACGTTTGCATAACAGATTGCTGCAAACACGTTTGCATAACAGACTGCTGCAAACACGTTTGCATAACATATTGTTGCAAACAAGTTTGCAGAAAAACGTAAAGGCCGAAAAAACGTCGTTTTTTTCTGGGTTTTTTTTTTTAGAAAAAAAGTATTGAAAGTGGATCTTGTTAGAAAGCTAATGAAAAATCATTTCTAAATATATAATTTTTATAGAAATCCGACATCTTAAACAAAAGTTATATCGATTTAAAGTTTAAAGAAAAATAAAAGAATTTAGTTACACAAAATGACAAAAAGGGGTATTTTAGTATTTGCACACTTTTTGACCTGAATAATAATTTTCAAATGTTTTGTGCTTTTCTACTCATTTTCAATATTATTTTGACCTTTTTAGAAATTACCTCTTGAAAAAATAAAGAAAAAAGAGAGAGAATAAAAACAAATAGAGGTGGTGGAAGGACAGAAGAAGAAAAACATAAGAGAAAATTAATGGTGGTGGTGGCAGCCGAAGTTAGTGGTAGGAGACGAGTAAAAAGATGTTTTGTTTTTCTTAAATTCTGCACCTTAGAAAGAATTTGTCAAAATAAACCATTTTTGTTTGAAACTTTGTACGTGGAACTTTTTTTTTCTCTCCAAAGCGTCGCCATATATATAATCTATATAACAAAACAGAAAGGTTATGACTAAGACAAAATAATTCATACATTTTCTCACTTTATTTTCTATCGAAAAATCGTTTTCACACATAATTGAACCAACCAAATAAAATTTTGTACTCCGGAGAAACAAAGGCTGATTTAAGGATAAATGACTTGTTTTAGACGTATGTAGTTGTTGTTGACGAAGCTATGATGGTTTAAAGAGCAGAACTTTGCGTTAGAATGATGAAGTTTGCAGCTGAAATTTTCGTGGTTGTTGAGTTAGTTCTTCATGAGAATATGTTTGAACGAATAACATCATAGGTTGATCATGCATCTTATGCATCTCTTGTTGGCCTTCTTCCTTGAATTCAGGAATGCTCTTAGTATTTCTTCTTTCGGCGCCCTTAATGAAATGTTTGGTGACAAATTAGTATAAAATTGTTTTACATTCTTTTCATCAAAATATTATTTAGTGATATAGGGGCAATAGCTAAGAATTATATGGAGTTAATTGGTACATCCAAAAATAAAGACCAAAGCCAGGAATTAAGATCATTTTCAATAATGGCCCTCAAATCATTGTTCATTTTGGTATGGTTTTTTTTTTTTTGTTGTTGAGCGTTCATTTTGGTATGGTTTTTTTTTTGTTGTTTAGCGTTCATTTTGGTATGGTTCCTTAGCTAACTGGTTATTGAGAAAAAGACAATAACAAATATAATATCACATAATAATATCACACCACAAGTTTTATACATAGTCATGATCTGATACATTTCCTCCATCAGCCTTATTTTGTTTTATCATATGGCATAATACACAGTTCAACAAAAAAAAATATGGCATAATACACTACTACATATATCACCATATCAGCATGCTTGTGCAATATCTTGAAGGCAAGCAGAAAGTTTATGGGGCTTAGAGATCATAACCATGTGATCTGCCCCAATGATTTCTCTCACCTCATCGAAATATGGATAATTCTTTATCATCTTAAGTTGAAATTCTTTGGTTAGGGCCTTGTCTTGTTCAGACATAAGATAAACTAGATTTATTGGTCCGTATCTTTTCTCATGGTCCGAAACAATATTTTCCTTAGACATTTCTTCTTCCCCGTAAAAAATAGGCACGGGCCTTATCAGCATTATTGCCAGGCTCGAATCCTGAAAAAAACAAAAATATGTATATATAAAAAAAATTAGGTCATTTTGAACTTTAGGCATAATATCATTGTGGGAAATATTGGTATATGATTGGCATTCACGGTCACAGAATTGTGAGAAGACGGAGAAATCAAGAGTTTAACTTTAAAGGTAGAAATCGCCAGGCTTTGTAACGAAGGTTAAACTCAAGTGCCACGATTCTTGATGTGGCTACGGCAATCACATACTAATATGTTTGAAAAAAAACACGTACCTCAGGTGGAGATAACTGATACAAATTCGATGAAGTATAATTGGGGCCAAAAGTAAGAGTTGTAGGTGGATTCTCTGGCCCATCATCAAATGTATAGATACTGTCGCCTCTCTGTCATTATACGAAATCAATTTAAGGTGTCGTCTGACAAACAAAAGTAGAAGAACGTTTGCTTCTCGTAGAAGTACTTTTGCTATATTAAAGTTCAAAAATATAAAAAGTAAGTTTGGCAAAATTGTTACTTATAAGTTTAAAAGTTAAAAAGTTAATTTGACAACATTATTTATTTTTCTATTTTTTATTTTTCTTTCCCCATAGAAATAATTCATTTAAGTTTACTCATACGATTTCATGATGACTATTATGTCAAAGGTGGTGGTGGAGGAGGTATGGTGTTAGTAGTTGAGGTGTGGCGGTGGAGGTGAAAGTATGGTGGTGTTTGAGGTATTGTGGTAATGGTGGTGTTTGAGGTGTTATGGTGGTTATGGTGTGGTAGTGGTGGATATGTGATGGTGGTGGTGGATATGTGATGGTGGTGGTGGTGGTGGTGTTTGAGGTGTTATGGTGGTTATGGTGTGGTGGTGGTGGAAATGTGGTGGTGGATGTGTGGTGGTGGATGTGTGGTGGTGGTGGAGATATGGTGGAGGTGAAAGCTTGGTGATGGTGATGGTGGTGGTGGTGGAGTCATGGTGATGGTGGTAATGGTGGTGAAGGCTTAGTGATGGTGGTGGTGGTGGTGGAGACATGTGATGGTTGTGGAGGTGGGGTGGTGGTGGTGGAGACATGGTGATGGTTGTGGTGGTGGTGGAAGCTTAGTGATGATGGTGGTGGTTGTGGAAGTACAGTTGTGGTATTTTAGGTGTTGTGGTGGTTATGGTGTGGTGGAGGTGTGGGGTGGTGGTGGTGGTGGTGGATGTGCGCCAATGGTGGTGGTTAAGGTATGGTGGTAGTGGTGCAAATTACTGTGGTGGAGTGGAGGTAAACAAGAAAAAAATAGTCAAGTAATATTTGTGTATGGTTGGACATAAGTAACTTAACTTTGAAGTCAAAAGCAAAAAATTTTGAACTTCAAAATGAAGTCAAATTTTAACTTAAGTAAAGTCATAAGATTTCGCGTTACCAAACTAACTTTTTTACTTTACTACTTAAATAAGTAAAAAAGCAACTTATTTTAGTGATGGAATTATCATCATACATAGACAAAATATTGGAGGGCTAATAGGCCAAATACAAGGACCCCCACTAGGTTTGGTGGGCTAATACGCCAAATTATTGGCATATGTCTCTTTTGTATGTACACCGTTTTAGGCACCAGTCCATACAATCCAAAAAATCGTTTGCATATGACCCTCGACCCTAAAATCACCCTCTTTCGTTTTTTGCCGAGATAAAGAAGGCCTTTGTCGTAGACAACTCTTCTTCACCTAGCTTATGCTGGAAGCTAAAAAAAATCCTCGTCAAGAGTATCGGATGGGACACTTTCTTGTCCCGGCCGGAAGGATTGTTGTCAACAGAAAGAGAAAAAGAGATGGCGGTGAAGAAGAAGACGACGACGAGGGGTGGTTTTGGGAAGACGAAAAATGTGACGTTCCATATCCTTTAATAGACACGAACACAGATAATTCACAGACAAGACAGAAAATGATGGGGCAATGCTTGAGATGTCCTGACTATCAATTGCCATAAGGAACATTAAGAGCAGAGAGGTAAGCTAACCTGTTGAAAGATTTGAGGAATATTAAGAGCAGGGCCAGGCGTGATAGCAGTTAAAAATACAGCAGCAGAGACCTTGTGAGGAAACTTGTCAATCACTTTAGAGATTGCCAATCCACCCAAACTATGACCTACAAGAATCACTTTTTCTTCTTCTTTAATTACTTCATCCATGAACTTCATTAATGGTTCAATATATTCAGAAAATGTTCGAATATCTTTCGCTTGTTTCAAGTTTATCCCCGAAGCTGCAAGATCAACTGCTGTAACTTGATGACCATATGATTTTAACAGAGGTATCAGTTTATACCAACACCATGCCCCATGACAAGCTCCATGAACCAACACAAAATGCTTCTTATTTGACTGATCATTCTTCTTCATCACTAGTTCTGTTTGATTTTCATCTTTCGTCTCCATCTTAAGTATTTTTCTTAACTAGTTCTCTTTAATGGAGAAGATGGGTGTATCTACTAAATCTTTTAGTTTTTATACTACTTTTAACCACAACAGACACTCACTATATCTATATTTTACCTACTTGGTGGGCCGACCTTCAGTTATTCACTCTTGGCAGAGCATAGATATTATTGATCCTCTTCCATGGTGAAGGAAGATACTAGAATAATAAAGTGATAAATGACAAATGATTTCTTCTTGTAGACGGCAGATAAAACTAAAATATCATTGATAGTGGAAGTTATTGCAAAGAAGAAGATATTGAACGCATTAAAAAAAGACTAACAAATATAGTGAAATTCTCTTTAGTTGAGCAAACGTGATTTCCATGTTGGAGCTAATTAGTCTGGCATTAGTTGGAGGCATATGGCGGTGATCAATTCTTATCTAAGTACCAGAACATGATTTCCATGTTGAACTGCTCCTCTTGCCTGTTTAGTCACATCTCACACCCGACAACGTGACAAAAAAGAAAAAGAAATTGTTGAAACAATCAATGCAAGTTTAAATGGTACATTTATTGACCTTATTTGTACAATAACTTATGTGGATAAAGAGTGCTACAATGACAAAATTCTTGACTTAATAACTTATTTTCACTAAAAGTCAAAGTTTTTTTTAAGTTTGACTTTGATTTAGACCGTTTTTTCACCCGTTTGACTCATTAATCAAGGATTTTGTCAAAAAATCCTTTGTACACTTAACATTTTCCTACGTCGATTGTTCGGTTTGCAGAGTAGCAAGAAGGTACACTGTAGAGAAGTATACACTAAGTCGTCCACATCTGCAAAATTTAAAGACAAATAAATATTACCACTCGTATTAGTACAAGAAGATAACATCATCTCTATCTATACGAATAAAAGAACATCAACTAAGATTTGTTGAAGTGATATATCTGAAGGTTTTCAACTTCTTGATTCATTCTATTTGCCTCCTAGCCTAGTAGTGAGGAACTTTCCCCAATTATATTCATTATACTTGATTGGATTATGGTTTATGGTTTATGAGCTCCTCTACTGGCTTCACCATTCACCATTGCTTCGAAAGTTAATACAGACTCCTGGTTTGTGGAGACAAGAGACACGGCTGAATTTCTATCTAGTTTGTCGACTTAAGAGCGTCTGCGTAAAAGTGATTCTACAATCGGTGCAAGAAATGAACGAAAAGGCGCGGAAATGTACCTTTCTTTGATCTTTCCAAAAGTCAACAGTACAACAACAAGAATTGCTTTAACTTTGTGACAGTGACAAAGAATATTATGTAGTAAAAGAAGAGTTTTTGTTACAAAAATTCTTTAAGGCAAGTCCGATGTGGTGCTCGGGCTCCCAATTTTGGGAGCCCTTGGGTTATTCTCAATTCTAATGTCGGGCTTCCGACAGGGGCTCCCAAATTCAAATTATTTACATGTGTGGTGTACGTATGTGGGATTTGTGTTTCAATTTTCAACCATGAAACTATTGGCTCTAAAAATTAAAATATTGAATCTCAATTTCCATGGGATTCTTTTGTTAAAACCATACAAAATCCGTTTACTTTGCAAGAACAATATTTTGCCATACGTCAAGAGTCGGCAAGAAAAGATATTGAACGAGCATTTGTGGAATACCAAAGAGGCAACGATTGACGGATCTTTCATCGTTATTTTACTTATGATTTCCCGTATTTCAGTTATATGCTTTTGGGTTATGTATTTGGCTTTTAAACCAATGAAATTCTATTTTGTAAAAAAATTACATTAAAAAAATATGCTTTTAAAAAAAAAATTAAACATATCTTAAATTTTAAACAAAATATTTGACATATTGATTCATGAATTGTTTTAAACATATCTTCCTTGAATTCTTGAATGCCCTTCCTATTTGTTCTTTCCACCCACTTAATGAAATGTTTGGAGACAAATTAGTATAGAATTGTTTTACATTCTTTTTATCATCAATATTAATTAGTGATATAGAGGCAATAGCTAAAAATTGTATGGAGTTAATTAATGATACATCCAAAAATAAAGACCAAACCCAAGAATTAAGATCATCTTCAGGATGCTTGTGCAATATCTTGAAGGCAAGCAGAAAGTTCATGGGGCTTAGAGATCGTAACATTGTGATGTGACCCAGTGATTTCTCTCACCTCATCGAAATATGGATAATTCTTTATCATCACAAGTTGAAATTCCTTGGTTAGGGGATTGTCTTGTTCAGACATAACATAAACTAGATGTATAGATCCATATCTTTTCTCATGCTCCGAAACAATATTTTCCTTAGACATTTCTTCTTCCCCGTTAAAAGTAGATACGGGCCTTATCAGGGTTATTGCTAGGCTGACATCCTGAAAAAAAAATATAGGTCACTTTGAACTTTATGCATATTATAGTTATGGGAAAGATTGTTATATGATAGACAAATCATGAGATTAACAAAGGTTAAACTCAAGTGCCACGACTCTACATGTGGCTAGGGCAATCCCGCACAAATACTTAACACTCCAACCAAGGGTTCTCGACAGAGAGAGTTTAATTTTCTTTCCGACTAAAATTAGAATGAGTTGAAATTGATCAAAGAACTTGTTTTATTTCATGATGATTTCCAAAAGAAATATAAGACTCTATTTATAGAGTTACAATACTATTAGTTTCCAATTTTATAATATATTTACTACCTGCTAATATATTTACTAATATCTAATATCTTACTAGTTTCTAATATTTAATATTTCCTAATATCTCAATATAGGAACATTATTATATAGGGATATCTTAAATTATGGAAAGATATTTCAACACTCCCCTTCAAATTGTTGCATAGATATCGCACATCTCTAACTTGTCCATCAACTTCAAAAATATTCGACTTGAAATTATCATCATGGCCCAACTTAGACTTCAGAACATAAATTTATTCACTGAGCTTGTCACTCTCCTTCTCTAATGATTTTAGAGCATCTTCAATGCAACACTCGAACTCTAAATCTTAGAGTGCCACATACGATTTTTTAGAGTTTTTCGTTAAAATCCATCTCCAATGCAAAACTCAACATGAATCTCTAAAGTGATGTGTCAAGATATATTTTAGAGATCCGTAAGAGGGCACTCTAAATTTAGAGTGTCCTCTTGAGATTTTCTAAGTGGCACATGAGCAAATCTATAAGTTTTAAACCAAAATACATGTTTTTAGAGTTTCTCTTGAGTGTTGCATTGGAGAAGGTTTTGCAATAGAGAGTCTCTGAATGGCCTCTTTCCTATTTGGTCATTTAGAGATCCATTTTTCACACTTGGCATATAGGATTTTTAGAGTTTTTCTTGATTCTTGCATTGGAGATGCTCTTAGCCTCTGTGCTTCGTTGTTTAGTCGCTCATTGAGCAGGTTTATCTCATTATGCTGGTGAGTCATGACCTCCTTTTGTTCTGATAATTTACCTTGCAGTTCTTTGATGGAGGATTCCTTTCTGATGCCTCCAATTCCTGAATAAGAGTTCCTTGCTTTGTTACGCTCTTTGTTTCCACATTCCTGTGCATCTTCAATTCAATAGCCTCCTTTTTTAATTTTTCTCTTTCTTCAGTAAGACAATTGATCATCATTTCACACCGTTTAACTTTAGATTCTGAATCTTCTGCCTTCTGGTTGGCTAATGAGGCTACAAATCTTCATGTTGTTTACCAAGTTCAGTCGCTTTCAGAGTTACCTCCATTTGCTTCATACATGCGATTACTTGACCAACTGTCGTCATATTTTCAATCACCTCTTTCTGCAAGCCTGTGAACTTAATACGTATGTCACTTGGACATGAAACACCAGGAATATCATTAGTTAATGACTTCCATGCAATTAGTTCATCCTCCAACTTTCTCCATCAAATTGAGTCTCTTGTTGTTTAAGTAACTCGAAAACTACATGCTCTCTTCGGCCTTTTTCTTCCAATAATTTCTCTTTTAATAACTCACTGTTTTGATGAGATGATTTCAACTTCCTTGCTTCTTGGACTTCACACTCATAGTTCATTAGCTTTTCTTGCAACTGCTTCACCAAAATACGTGCATCTGTAGAAGGATCTTCTTGAGATAGAGAGCTAAGACTTGATAGTTTCTTCTTTACCTCGCACTTTTGGTGCAGACACTCATTTAGTTGATTTCTATGATTCTGTAACTGCTCCACGTAGCAGAATTTATCCCTAAAGTTCTTCTCTGCTTCTATGTGACCTGTAGTGACTACCATTGCTAAAGCTTGCACAACAGTTGGATTTTCTACCTTTATCTCAACAAGTGAAGCTACAAGGGTTTTATTAGAGTTTTTCTTTCGATTATGATCCCACCATTCTGGATAACCTACTAGTTCACAACAATGACTTTTGGTATGACCAGTTTTTTTGCAATGGGTACACTTATAAGAAGATTTGTCGGATTGACAAATAGCTTTAACAAGATTATTTTTTGTCTTATTTCGAGTCATCATTGCGGAATCATCATTTGTTTCAGATTCTCCATTCATCGTTGTGTTGAACAAGCTCACGACGAACCAAAGCATAACATTCTTCTAAATCAGGAGTGGGACATTTCTCAAAATTTCACCACGAACTTGCTCAAATACTATCTAACCCAGCAAGAAAAATATGCACTCGTTGTCATGAACTGATTTACGATAAGGTACAATACCGTTTTCGTTTTCCATGATCACTTTATCACGGTGATCTAATTCACTAAAGATCTCAACAAGTTCACCGTAATAAATCGAGAGTATCCTCCCATTCTGTTTGGCGGAAACGGCCTCTGATTCAAAGAGAAGACTTGCAGCTCATCAGATCTATCATAAACAACTTTCCAAATATCACGAGCCGTAGGTAAACGAATGTATCTCTTCATAATTTTTGGAGTCATAGACATCAATAACCATCTCTTGACTTTTTGATTTTCTGCATACCACTTCTCATATTTAACGTCATCTTCAGCAGGTGGTAATGAATTACCTCGAATAAACGAAAGTTTTTCTTTTTCAGCAATATGCATCTCCATGATTTGAGACCATGTATCATAATTTTTTTCATTCAATATAATCACTGAATTAAAAGATCCTCCTGACTGAAAAAATGTACCAATTGTCTCATACTCTGATCCATCTTTTCCACTATATTAATTATAAGGAAAAGTTTATATCAGAAAATTTAAAAAAACTGAATCTATGAGAAGATGTGTTCCACCAACTCAAAGCCTTGTCAATTGTGAGCAATATAGATCACACAAAAACAATTAAAGTTACTGTTTCGTCTTTTTTAACTTTCTTTTTAATATCAAAATAATTTTTTTTCTCTTTGGAATAAAAAACTGATGAAGGTTTTTTTTTTCCTTCTTTAGAACTAAGATAGAAAAAGAAGATGAAGGTTCTTTCTCCTTCACTAGACAAAAATTTCAGAAAATAAATTTAAGACCGTTGGCTCTGGTACCAAGTTGAAATTGATCAGAGAACTTGTTTTATTCCTTGATGGTTTACAAAAGAAATACAAGACTTTATTTATAGAGTTACAAAACTACTAGTTTCTAATTTTATAATATATTTACTACTTTCTAATATATTTACTAGTTCGTAGTATCTTACAACTTCCTAATATTTAATAGAGTTAATTCCTATTTGGCCCCCTACTTTGTGACCAGCTTCTTTTATGACTCCCTATTTTCATAAATTCAAATATGACCCCCTTTTTTAGTGTAATTGTCATAAATACCCTTCCTATATATATTTTTTAAAAATAAAGTTAATTATAACACATGAAATCCCACCTCACTTCCACCTCGCATCTCTTTCCACCTCACATCTCTCTCCACCTCACCTTTCTCTTCAACTCGCCTCTCTCTCTCTCTCTCCCCCAAACTCACCCTTGTCTTCTCCGACGAAGGTTGCCGGCCGGAAAATTTTCCGGCCGACGACCTAAACATAGAAAAAAAAACTCCCATCTCTCTCTCTCACTCTAAACACTCCGGAGAAAGGGGTTTCCCTTCGCCGGAGTCGGTATGTTCTTGACCAGACCTTGAAGGTCGCCGACGAAGGGAAACCCCTTTGCCAGAATGTTTAGCGAGAGAGATGAAAGTTTTTTTTTCTATGTTTAGGTTGTCGGCCGGAGAAGACAAGGGTGAGTTGGGGAGAGAGAGAGAAGTGTGTTGGAGAGAGAGAGAGAAGTGTGTTGGAGAGAGAGAGAGAGAGAGAGGTGAGGTGGAGAGAGAGATGTGAGGTGGAATTTCAGGTGTTATAATTAACTTTATTTTGAAAAAAATATATATAGGAAGGGTACTTATGACATTTACACTGAAAAAGATTGGTCATATTTGAATTTATAAAAAATAGGGAGCCATAAAAGAAACTGATCACTAAGTAGGGGGTCAAATAGGAATTAACTCTATTTAATATTTCGTAATATCTCAATATAGGAACATTATTATATAGGGATATCTTAAATTATGGAAAGATATTTCAACAGAATGTGTGAAAAAATACATACCTCAGGTGGAGACAGTTGATACAGATTTGATGAAATATAACTGGGGCCGAAAGTAAAAGTCGTAGGTGGATTCTTTGGCCCGTCATCAAATGTATAGGTATTGTCACCACTCTGTCATTCTACGAAATCAATTTAAGAGTGATGGAATTATCATCCTACATTGACAAAATAGCCGATAATTATAAGGCCCAAAGTGGGGAAGTTAAAGAGAATCAGGCCCAATACTAAATAATAATGAGGAAAAAACCCAGTAGGAAAAATACAATTTTACCCTCTAAAATGAAATTTTCCGCCCAACTCAATGTCAAAAAAAATTTTGAACATTTCTGAACAATTATTGGTTTGCTCTCGACAATTTTGTAAATTTCTGAACAAATCTTAGTTTGTCTCAACAATTTGTAAATTTGTGAACAAATTCGTTTTTGCTTAGACATTGTTTTGCCAAAATATTTCGCATTTTTTTCTTTTGCATTTTACATAGACAAACTAACACAAACATTTTGGCTACAACATTTTTCAATTTGTCTTGTGAAAAAATAAATGGTTACCGCATTTTTTGTTTTGCTTTCGACATAAATATAAAGACTAAAGCATTTTTTTATTTGACTTTTACAAAAATTAAAATGTTATGCATATTATCCTTTGTATTTAACAAATTCGTTAACGAACAAATAATATTTTGACTAATAAATTATATATGTTGTTAAGAACATAATTATATATGACGCCAACATTTTATAATAAGTCGGGACATTATTATAGATATTGTCAACATTTTATAACAACACAATGATATATGTTGTCAACATATAAGGGTAAAAATGGAATTATGAAAAAAATATGTTGTATTGTTAACAACATAATTACATATCTTGTGAACATTTTGAAAAATGTTCAAAAAATGGGTTTTTTTGACATTATTATTTTTTAGTGGGTTTTTTCTTATTAGGGTCTAGATTTTTGGGTTTTTCACTCATTTTTTTCCTCCAAGGGACCCCCACTTGGTTTGGTGGGCTAATACGACAAAATATTGGCATATGTCTCTTTTGTATGTACACACCGTTTTACATGACAGTCCATAAAACTTCATACTATATTATTATTAAGCATGTAATCTTAAAAATCATGTGCATATGACCCCGAGCCTAAAATAACTCTCTTTCGTTCTTTGCCGGGATAGACTATGGAGAAGTTCTTTGTGGTCGGAAACTCTTCTTCACCTAGCGTATGATGGAGGAACCCCCACTAAAAAAATCCTTGTCAAGAGTATTGGATGGGAGTATGGGACACCTTCTTGTCCCTGTCGAAAGGATTGTTGTAGACAAAAAGAGAAGAAGAGAGATGGTGTCAATATGGTGGTGGTGTGAAGAAGAAATAAAAGACAAGGGATGAACTGAAAAGAGATGTGAGTAGTTAATTGATGTGGGTAGCTGATTAGTGGGTTCTCACTTTTAGGTTTAGGTGTTTTGTGGTAGTTTTTGTTTCATCTATTTAAACTAGATCTCTGTGTAACGGAAGATGGAAGAGAAAATTAATTAAGTTCTGGTTTATTCTACCACTAAATAGAATTTTATCTATTAACTTTGATCGAGACCTAACAACGAGGAGTGGTTTTCAGAATATGAAAATATGACGTCCCGTGTCTCGAAATAGACATGAACACGCCCCGCCAATTGACAGACGACAAAACATGATGGGGGCGACAAAACATGATGGGGGCAATGCATGAGAATTCCGACTATGAATATTAAGAGGAATATTAAGAGCAGAGAGGCAAGCTAACCAGTTGAAAGAGTTGAGGAATATTAAGAGCAGGGCCAGGCGTGACAGCAGTTAAAAATACAGCAGCAGCAGAGACCTTGTGAGGAAACTTGTCAATCACTTTAGAGATTGCCAATCCACCCAGACTATGACCTACAAGAATCACTTTCTCTTCTTCTTTAATTACTACATCCATGAACTTCATTAATGGTTCAATATATTCAGAAAGTTTTCGAATCTCTTTCGCTTGTTTCAAGTTTATGCCCGAAGCTGCAAGATCAAGTGCCGTAACTTCGTGACCATATGATTTTAACAGAGGTATTAGTTTATACCAACACCATGCCCCATGAATCAACACAAAATACTTCTTATTTGACTCATTCTTCTTCATCTCCAATTCGGTTTGATTTTCATCTTTCATCTCCATCTTATTTTCTTTTTAAATTATTGGAGAAGATGGGTATATCTACTAAAGCTTTTACTTACTTGTACTACTTTTAACCAGCACACACACTCACTGTATCTATATTTGTCTCTTTTTCTATCTCATTTGTCATTACCTCTATTAACAATTTTAACCTACTCGGTTGCCCGACTTTCAACCATTCACTCTTGGCGGAGCATAGATATTATTGGCCCTCTTCAATGGTGATGGTGATGAAAGATATTAGAATTACAAAGCGATAAGTGACAAATGATTTCTTATTCTCGTCGGTAGATAAAACTAAAATATCATTGATAGGTGGAAGTTGCTGCAAAGAAGAAGATACTGAAATTATCTTTAGTTGGGAAAATTTGATTTCCATGTTGGAGCTAATTAGTCTGGCATTATTTGGAGGCATACGGTTGTTATTAACTTACTTTTCATTGTCAATGTCTTTGTTGTAGGGGACGATATTTGGGAGAAAATATCTAGATAAGATTTATAATAAATTTAGACATATAATATTATATTTAACTATATTAAAATTTTGAGATGTACAGAGCTCCTTCAACTCTTACAACTTACTTTGTAAGTTCTTCAATTCAATCTCTAATTTGCTTCTCTTGTGCTTCCTATCTAATATGGAGATACACCAACACCCATTTTTCAATTTCCAAATAACCTTGGATGAATATTTGTGTAGGACTCAAAATTGAACCTTCGGCTCTGATACCAAATTTGTTGGGTGCTAAGGAAGATTATGGATTTATATAACTTGAGAAAGATATTTGATTGCTAGATAACTTAATTTTTTTCTGATTTTTCTAACTTGTTTTTTTTTGCTTGATCAACAACATTACAAAACACCTCTATTTATAGTAGAGGATTTAGCACATCTAGCAAGGCCTAGAGACTTCCACATTGGAACTTACAAGTCATAGTCTAAGCTTATCTCTAGTCTAAACTTATCTCTAGTCAAACTTCTCTAGACCCATCTATCTTGAAGACCACCACAACTCATTTACTCTCCTCTAGATTTTTCTAACACACTTAGAAATTACAAATTACATTTTTTAACATCCCTTCTTAATTTGTAATTTGCATGTAGTTCTTGAACTTGAGAAATTTTTCCGTTGTAATAGCTTTTGTGAAGATGTCGGCCCATTGCTCATTGGTGTTGACAAATTGAAGTTGAATTTCTTCTTGTTGTACCAAATTGCGAATGAAATGATGACGAAGTTCAATATGCTTTGTGCGGTTGTGAAAAACCGGATTTTTCGTCATTGCTATTGCGGACATATTATCGCAATAGATAGTTGTCGGACCTTGTTCCTTTTGAAATAAATCTTCTAGAATTCTCCTTATCCAAACGACTTCACATGATGCATCGGTAGCGGCAATATACTCAGCCTCCGCGGATGATAAAGCAATAGTCTTTTGCTTTTTTGATGCCCAAGCAATAACTTTAGATCCCAACTTAAAAACATATCCGGACATACTTTTCCTATCATCAAGAGAACCAGCCCAATCACTGTCAGTAAAACCCACTAATTTGTTTTCATCTACAGACACATATTTTATTCCATGGTTTTTTGTTCCTTGAATGTAGCGTAAAATACGCTTGGCAGCGGCAAAGTGAATTTTACTCGGCTCACTCATGAATCTAGAGATGAGACTGACGGGATAAACAATATCTGGCCTTGTATTTGTTAGATAAATAAGAGACCCAACCAGACTTCGATAAATTTTAGGATCGACCTTAGGTGCTCCGTCATTTAATTGCAATTTTTCATTTACACCAATAGGTGTAGCAACAGGCTTGCAATTTGACATTTGAAATCTTTTTAATAGGTCTTCAACATATTTCTCTTGGGAAATAAGGATCTCTCCTTTTGATTGACGAACTTGAATTCCGAGAAAGTATTTCATGAGACCCAAATCTGTCATCTCATATTCCTTCATCATGGATTTCTTGAATTCTTCAACCATCCTTAGATTTGTGCCTGTAAAAATTAGATCATCTACATATAAACAGACAATTAGAAAATTATTTCCTTCTTTCTTTGCAATAATCCATGAAGGGTTTATAAATGAATTCTCCACCTCGGTCAGTTCTGAGAGTCTTCAATTTTTGGCCACTTTGTCTTTCTACAAGAGCCAAAAATTCTAGAAAAAAACCAAATGCTTCTGATTTTTGCTCAAGAAAATAAATCCACATCTTTCTTGTATAATCATCAACAAATAAGAGAAAATATCTCTTATTACTAAGTGAAGGTGTTTTAATCGGTCCAAAAATATCGGCATGTACCAATTCAAGTGGTGCACGGGCTCTTGAAGAGACTTTTGGAAAAGGAAGCCTATGCATTTTTCCGTAAATACACCCTTCACAAATTTCATCATTTTTTGAGATGTAAGGAAGACCAACCACCATATTTTTCTCTTTTAATAATTTCAACCCTCTATAATTCAAATGACCATATCTCAAATGCCAAATATGAGCCATATCAACTTCACTTTTGAATGAAACATTCTCACATTTTGGCATAATAAGATAGAAAACATTATTTGAGGTCATTTGGACAGTGGCCACAATAAGATTTGTTCTTTTATCAACAATCTCGCATTCTCCATTGTCAAAATGGAGAGAGTAATTTCTCCTCATGAGTTGCCCAACACTTAAGAGATTTTGTGTTGTACCGGGAACATAAAGAACATCATGAATAAATTTATCACCTTTATTTGTAGCTACTGCAATCACACCTTTTCCTCGGGCAGGTTTTAATTTTCCATCACCAAGCTTTACTTGAGTAGAAACATTTTTTTCAAGTTCTACAAATAATTCTCTATTTTCAGTCATATGATGGCTACATCCGCTGTCTAAATACCAAATATCCGATGGTGGTGTTTCAACATTCATACAAGAAAATAACTGTGCTTCTTGTTTTTCTTCTGTAAAATTAACTTCACTTTTTCCTTTTTGAAACCAACAATCTCTTTGAGAATGATTGGGAATTTTGCATTTGGTGCATTTAAACCGACATTCCTTAGATTCATGACCAACTTTTTTGCAACAGAAACAATAAGGAGCAGAATTTCCTTGAGAATTTTTTGTGTTGACGAACTTCCCTCGATTGTGTTCTTTTCCTTGAGATTGGAAAGAACCTTGTCCTTCTTGATGCTTTTCAAAATAATTTCTTTTTTGAAAACCCTTACTTCCTTTTTTTTGTTGTTTTGAAATATTAATCTTTGATTGAAATGCTTGCTCCACCGGACTACTTTGATATCTATTGATTCGACTTTCATGAGCTTCAAGAGAACTAATTAGTTCATAAAAAGAGAGAGAAGATAAATCTTTAGATTCTTCAATTGCGGCTACAACATGATCGAATTTTTGCGGCAAACTTCGAAGAATTTTTTGCACGATTTTTTTATCTTCGATAGTATCTCCAAGACTTCTAATTTTGTTAATAAGTTCAGTGACACGAGATGAAAAAAGTTGAATATTTTCACTCTCCTTCATTCCCAAATTATCAAACTCTTTCCACAATGATTGAAGCTTAATAACAATAACTTTTTCGGAACCTTGAAATTCCTTTTTCAAAATATCCCATGCAATTTTAGCTTTAGTTGCACCCATAATTCTATGAAAGATCGATTTACTAACCCCTTGTTGGATGTATTGCAATGCTTTTGCATCCTTTTTAATTAGCTCTTTCAATTGAGCTATTGTTTTGCCTTCTTCTTCATAACCTTCATCAACTAATTCCCATAAATCTTGTGATACATAAATTGTCCTCATTTGAATGCTCCAACAAATTAGTGGGTTTTACTGACAGTGATTGGGCTGGTTCTCTTGATGATAGGAAAAGTACGTCCGGATATGTTTTTAAGTTGGGATCTAAAGTTATTGCTTGGGCATCAAAAAAGCAAAAGACTATTGCTTTATCATCCGCGGAGGCTGAGTATATTGCCGCTACCGATGCATCATGTGAAGTCGTTTGGATAAGGAGAATTCTAGAAGATTTATTTCAAAAGGAACAAGGTCCGACAACTATCTATTGCGATAATATGTCCGCAATAGCAATGACGAAAAATCCGGTTTTTCACAACCGCACAAAGCATATTGAACTTCTCTAGATTATTATTCTCTAGATATTTCTACTTTAGAAAAGACTCCATCTAAATATTTCTCCCAATACAAAGAGTTACATAGGAAATTACAAATTACTAATTTCCAACATTTGTCAATACAAATACTCTACTCAATCCACCTCCATGAACCAGACACTTGAACTGCTCCTCTCACGTGTTTAGTCACATCTCACATGCCGTTTAGTCACATCTCACATGCCGTTTACGTGTTCAGTCTTGTTCTTGTCAATATTGACACCGTACTTAGTTTTGTAAGTGTCAGAGCTATTAAGGGTACTAGTTTTGGACGTATTTAGTTGTTGTTGATGAAGCTATGATGGTACAAAGAGTGGAAATTTGTGTTACATTGGTGAAGTTTGCAGCTGAAATTGTCGTGGTTTTTGTTGAAGTTGTTGAGTTTGTTCTTCATGAGAATATGTTTGCACAATTAACATCACATGCTCCCGTTGATCATGTTAGAGAATAAAGAGTCTATGAATATTTTGGATGAATAGTCCCACATTAGATGGGTTAATATTGTGACTCTCTTGTAGAGCCTATATAAAGGGCCCAAGATGTTATAGCTAGATGAATCTCAATCAAACGCTATTATCCCTCTCATATTATTTATCTATCAGATCATGCATCTTATGCATCTCTTGTTGGCCTTCTTCCTGGAATTCTTGAATGCCCTTCCTACCTCTTAATGAAATGTTTGGTGACAAATTAATTAGTGATACAGAGGCAATAGCTAAGAAATATATGGAGTTAATTGATTCATCCAAAAATAAAGATCAAGCCAGGAATTAGGATCATCTTCGGTAATGGCCCTCGAAAATCGTTTTTCATTTTGGTATGCTTCCTTAGCTAACTGGTCATTGAAAAGAAGACAATAACAAATATAATATCACATAATAATATCATACCACAAGGTTTCATACATAGTCATGATCTGATACATTTCCTCCATGAGTCTTATTTTATTTTATCATATGGCATAACACATCATTATATATATATTATATCAGGATGCTTGTGCAATTTCTTGAAGGCAAGCAGAAAGTTCATGGGGCTTAGAGATCATAACCATGTGATCTGCCCCAATGATTTCTCTCACCTCATCGAAATATGGATAATTCTTTATCATCTTAAGTTGGAATTCCTTGGTTAGGGCCTTGTCTTGTTCACACATAACATAAACTAGGTTTATTGATCCATAACTTTTCTCATGCTCCCAAGCAATATTATCCTTAGACATTTCTTCGTCCCCGTAAAAAGTAGGTACGGGTTTTATCAGCATTATTGCTAGGCCCAAATCCTGAAAAAAAGAAATATATGTACATATAACTTTTGGGAGTGCTACAATGATAAAATCTTTGACAAGATCCTTGACATGACGAGTCATTTTCACTAAAACACAAAAAAATTTCAAAATTTAACTTTGATCTGGAACGTTGTTTTATCCATGTGACTCACCGTGTCAAGGATCTTGCCAAAAATTCTTTGTACACTTAACATTTCCCTTCAACTTTAGCCATAATATAGTTCTCGGAAATATTGTTATAAGATAGACAAATCATGATTTTAACTTTTTAGTAGAAACTAACACGCTTTGTAGCAAAGGTCAAGCTCAAGTGCCACGATCCTTGATGTAGCCAGATCAATCACACACAAATACTTGACCACTTCAACCAAGGGTTCTTGACACTGTGAGCTTAATTTTCTTTGCGACTAAAACTAAAATGTTTGAAAAAGATACGTACCTCAGGTGGAGATAGTTGATACAGATTCGATGAAGTATAATTGGGACCAAAAGTAAAAGTTGTAGGTGGATTCACTGGCCCATCATCAAATGTATAGATACTGTCACCTCTCTGTCATTATAAGAAATCAATTTTTGAGTGATACAATTATCATCCTACATAGACAAAATATTGATGGGCTAATATGCCAAATATAAGGCCCCCCGCTTGGTTTTGCGCTAATGTGCAAAATATTGGCATGTCTCTTTTGTATCATCGTATGTACACACCATGGTGTATGCCGTGGAGCCCCCCTACCAGCCTTGTATTACTAAGCACGTAATCCTAAAAATCATTTGCATATGACCCTCGGTACTAAAATCCTTGTCGTCTACAACTCTTCTTCACCTAGCTTATGATTGAACCTAAAAGAATCCTCGTCGAAAGAAGAGGAGTATTAAAAGCAGAGAGGTAAGCTAACCTGTTGAAAGAGAAGAGGGATATTGAGAGCAGGGCCAGGCGTGATGGCAGTTAAAAATACAGCAACAGAGACCTTGTGAGGAAACTTGTCAATAACTTTAGAGATTGCCAATCCACCCAGACTATGACCTACAAGAATCACTTTCTCTTCTTCTTTTACTTCATCATCCATGAACTTCATCAATGGTTCAAAATATTCCGAAAATGTTCGAATATCTTTAGCTTGTTTCAAGTTTATGCCAGAAGCTGCAAGATCAAGTACTGTAACTTGATGACCATATGATTTTAACAGAGGTATCAGTTTATACCAACACCATGCCCCATGACAAGCTCCATGAACCAACACAAAATGCTTCTTATTTGACTGATCATTCTTCTTCATCACTAGTTCTGTTTGATTTTCATCCTTCTTCATCTCCATCTTATTTTCTTAACTAGCTCTTTTTAAATTATTATTGGAGAAGATGTCTGTCTTTACTAAAGCTTTTATTTTCTTATACTACTCCATCAGTCCAAAATGAATGACCTATTTTGGAAATAAACTATTAGGAAACATCATTAATCAAAGTTTAATTTTAAAAAATAACATGAATTTTTTAATTGTACCCTCATTACTTTTTTTTACAAAACAATAAAAATGTTTAACTTATTCTTAAATAAAGTTGTTATTAAATTTAAAGCAGTGGATACCTTGCCCCACAATAAATGACCTACTGTGAAAACCCAACTTCTTAATAGAATGTCACTAATTAGAGTTTGACTTTAAAGCATAACAGAACTTCTCCAATTCTATCTTCACTAACTTTCTTAATTTACAATTAAAAAGTTTAACTTGTTTTTAAATAAGAGCCTTTCTATCATGTGCCCTTAGGACACATTGTAAGCACTAAATTTCTCCATGGGAAATCTAAGTATTTGCGCTTAATTCTTGTATTATTTTCAAAGCTAAATTATTTTCACAATTACCCTTGATCAAAATTATATCTCTCAACCACTTTCCCTCTCTACAAAGTCCACTAGTCAATACTACTTTATTTTCGGTTCTCTAAATATTAATCAAAGGTCTTTCATTTTTTTTTTTGGATTTTTGCCTAAAATTTCTACTCATTTTACTTCTTAATTATATTTTTGCATTTCTCTTATAATGTAGTACCTAAATTAGAAAAAATAACCAAAACATATTCATTTTTCTCCAGGAAATCGAATGGTAGTAAAACTATTTTTCTCCTTTCTACATTAATTAGTAGTTTTCCCTCTTTTTCTTCCACCTATAATTTTCTCTCTAACTTTATTTCCTTAATGCTTTATTCCATTTTTATTTCAAATATTACATAAATTAGAAAAAAAAATTCAAAATATATTTTGTTTTTCTACAAATTCCAATAGTAACTGTATTTTTTCCCTCCTTTCTACATCAATCAATAATTTTCTCTCTATTTCCCCACATTTAATTGTCTCCCTAACTTTATTGCTTGAATATTTCTTTGTATATTTCTCCAAAATGATACATAATTAATGATACAGTATTTAAGAAAAATGAGGAAATTTCACCAGAAATATTTTTACATCACCTAAACTTATAATAATTATGTTGGGTTAATCCCGTTTTGGCCTCCATACTATGACTAACTCACCGTTTTGGCTCCCAATTGTGTCCGGCAGTTCGTTTTGGTTCCAAATGGCCAAATTTTTTACCAAATTATCCTTGGAGGTCAAAATGGAATTATTTCTGAAAAAAAAAACACAAAAGCCACATCACCTATTTCTTTTCCCTCCACTTCACCTTATCTCTCCTCCATCACACCACCTCCTCTCCACCTCACCTTTTTTCTCCGGCAAAAGGTTTGAGCAAGAAAAATTAAAATTGTTTTTCAAACAAGCATATTTTTATAGTTTCAGCAAGAAAAACTCCACCCAACATTAAACATTGTTGTGATATTAAGTATAATTAATTAAAATTTCAAGCAAAATACGGGACTTAGCCCAAAATATCTTATGTGATTATTTTATTCTTCTTTCTTTCTTGATAATATGATGAGTCGCCATTTTAATTTGATAAAATTTTCTTTATTTTTTAAATATAGGGTAACACATAATATAATTAAGAATTTTTGGGCTTATAATCCAAAAAACGGACCCTAATAGGACTTTTAGTCCTCTCTAATCCTATAAAGGGTTTCAAAACCAAAAAAATAATACAAATGGATATCTAGTCCATTTGGTGTCATCTAGAGAGAAAACACAAATCCCTAGAATACCAAATAATTTATAATACCTAAACTAACCTTTCATATATATAAGATCTAATTTAAGCTCAAATCAACCAATATTCGTTTTCCTATTTTATCTCCCTGTTTCTCTCTCCAATTACCGACTCTAAAGGAAGAAAGAAATCTTTATCTTCCTTAAATTTGTAACCGAAACCTTCTCTTCCTATCTTTCTCTCTCTCTCTCTACATCTTCATCTTCTGAAACTATCCTCCATTAAAACAAAAAACTTTGTAACCGAAACCTTCTCGTCCTATCTTTCTCTATCTCTCTACATCTTCATCTTCTGAAACTATCCTCCATTAAAACAGAAAACTGAGTTTCTAAGTTTAGGTAAAACTCAAACTAAATTTTATGTTTTCTGATTATGTTTCGATTGAAAATCTTCCATTAACTTGTTTCATTATCATTAGAGCTATTCAAAATCATTATCTTAATTGTTAATCAGGTAAACAATTTTCTTATTTGATGATTTGTTTCAGATCAAGAAAGTTATTATTGTCTTTCTCTCTCTAAAGTTTGTATTAATGATCACGATCTTCATGAGATTAATACTTCA
>BEHA01050467.1:1364474-1390396 GCA_002897215.1 Eschscholzia californica subsp. californica | reverse complement strand
GTGAACAGGTGGGGGTGGTGAGTGCACTGGTGGGGGTGGTGAGTGAACCGGTGGAGGAGGTGATTCAACCGGTGGTGGAGGAGATCTTCGTCTATTAACTGGGGACAGTGTATATGGTGATGGAGCTTCTGCTTCAGGTACATCTGGTGATGAAACCGGAGACGAGGTTGGGGATGAAGGAGTTGGTTCAGACTCAGGTGAAGCACTAGGAACTGAAGACGAAGGTGAAGGCGATGAAGATCCACCACCACTACCACCACCATCACCCGCACCGGCACCACCACAATTGAACTTACTACAATCAACCTCTTTACTAACAGCAGACTCACAAACACTATCCTTCTTCTGTTTAGGCCTATCAGGCAAACAATTATCGGCATCATCGAAAAACACAGCTTCCGCCCCCTCCGAATTCGGCGGCAACAAACACTCATTTCCTTCTTCCTTGAAATAATTATCAGAAAATGTAAAATTCTGCAACGTCGGCAAAATACAAATATCACCTGAAACACAACCTGTAAACTTATTTCCTGACAAATCCAAAATTTCGACGCTTTTCAATCCTGAAAGAGAGCTAGGCAAATTCCCAACCAACATATTTGAACTAGCATCAAATACTGTCACATTTTTTAACAACCCAACTTCATTAGGTAAACAACCCGAAAGATTGTTGTTCAAGAACGAAATCTCGTTCAAAGTATTCCCCATTTTACCTATACTCTTAGGAATGCATCCACTAAACTTGTTATTAGCAATCACTATAGCCGAAACAGGTAGATTACCTAATGTTTCGGGTATTTTACCTTCGAATCTATTATTGTTTACGAATAAGGCGTCTAAATCTTTGTCGAATAGTTCGTCAGGTAAACAACCTTCGAAATCGTTGTATCTTATGTCTAAGAATTTTAGTTGAGGAATCGATAAGACAGGTTTCGGGAAGGAACCAACGAAACGATTGTTACTAGCATCGAATTCATGAAGTAGGACTAATCTTGAAATACTCTTAGGTATGATCCCACAAAATCGGTTCGTGTTAATGTGGAAGAGAGCTAAATCAGTTAAGAGGCCAATTTCAACAGGAAGGAAACCAGCTAGATCAGCACCATTAACATCAAAACCAGCTACAACATCAAGTTCTGGCTCATCCAATGCTGGTGCACAAAATACACCAGTATATGAACAAACATCAGGACCAACCCAATTCTTTGTTGTGTCAAAAGGATCCGAAATTATCGCGTCCTTCAAAGCTTGAAGACCAATGTAGGCTCTCCGAAGCCTCGAATTAGGAAAAGTTAGAGTTAGATTGACTAGGAATTCATAATCGTCGGGTAAGTCTCCATTCTCGGGGAGAGAAAGGATCTGTCGACGAGCTATACTAGAGACTTCATCGTGGGAAAGAGCAAGAGAGAACGAGGCGAAAGAAGATAAAAAGAGAAAGACAGAGATAATAAGGAGGCAGCAGCCAGAGGCATGCATTTTCTTTTTTCAAATCACCACCACCACCACCAGAACCAAAACCACCACCACCACCACCTTGAAGGCCCAAAATTATAAAATGGGGTTTTTTGGCTAGAGAATTGCAAGTGTTGTGTACTTCAAGAATTTGAATTTATTGGTTTGTGGTGATTCAAGTTTTTGTTGCACTTAAGATGGAGGGAATGAATTGTTTTTGAACCATCAAAAGTAAAACTTGCTTGAATTAGATGTGGTTTTGAATTCATGGGTGGGTTTCTTTAAAAACAATTGACTTGACTAATATTAGACATAACTAACAATTATGACCAAGTCTTTTGTTTATTTTCAAAATTTCAACCATATGTCTCTAGAAAAAGACTTTGAATTCGATGGACATAAAGAGTAACTACCAAACTTTTAGTTGCTGTCGTTCAACTTGTTAGTCTTATCAAACGGAATTACTAAATACGATCATCATAACTCGATGATGAAGTCTTTTGTGGTCATTTGTGTAAATAAAAATGTCTCTTTAAATTAACAAATAAAACTATAATTTCAAATCGCGTAGTAGTGGAGCACAAATATTTGTGCTTATTTTCTGCTTAATCTATGTTGCGAAAAAATCAAGTAAGCCAGAAATAAACAATCACACGGAACACAAGAGATATACGTGGTTCGGTTGATGAAACTCACTCCATGGTGTTAATGGGGCGATGATTTCACTACGATAAGCAAACAAATTACGCAAAAAATTCATGAGAACTCTCCTATCAGATATTGTTAGGATTTTAGTTTATATACCCATTAAAACTTTAATCTCACCGACACACCATCTCACTGATTTTTATTTCTAATTTCCGAAATACACATGGATACGGCTAATTATAATAACCGACATAACATAAGCCCTGCTCCACATACCAATTCTGTCTTGGAGCCATGTCTTGCATACAGCTTTGCCTTGGTGTTCAGCCCTGCTAACAGGTCCAAAATTCCGCACCGAAGTCTTCTTAGCAGATTGACGGATCACAAATCGGATTAGATACAAATCCATATTCAAGACACTTTCAACAATCTACATAAAAAAATCTACCAATATTTGAACTTACTTGTGATTATTTTATTTTTTTTTGCTTAATCTACATAAATGGGAGACTATTTCCATAAAGGCATAAACCCTAAACAAAGATGTTTAGGTCGACAACATCTGGAGGCCCCTCTCTCGAGTAGGGCATCCGAGCTAACTTAGATAGTGTAAATCCGAGCATCCGAGTGGGAACTTCTCAATATCTTTTTAGATAATTTATGACTCTAAAGGACATAAAGTTATTGGACCAAACCCAAGGAGAGAGCGAAGCCGTTGTGTGACCTGACTAGGGATGGGATTTTGGCCCGGAAAAACCCGCCCACGACCGTCCGAGTCTGAAGGGTCCGTGACCGTCCGATGCCCGAATCGGTCCGTACCCGCCCGACCGAAAGATCTTAAGTGGAAGGACGCGGACATAGGTCTTTACCCGGTGGTCCGATCGAGTCCGCCCCGCTTATATCGTCCGCCCGACCAAACCCGTCCACACCCGTCCGTTTCTCCTACCCGTTATACCCGCCCGCCTATATGATTGATTTTAAGCCTTTAGATTTGTAGAGTTAGCTACACCCATTAGATTTCAAGAGTAAAAATAAATAACCCTAGAAATCACTTTTCTTAATCTTGTCTTTGTCGTTCTACTTCTCTAGTCTCTATCTCCTCCAAAATATCAGTATCTCATCAATAACCCGAGAATCCACAATAAATCGATCGTAATCCATGAGAAGAAGCATATAAACCGATCATAATCCATGAGAAATCTCAATGCTTATCTTGCGATTTTGAATTCATTTACTTTTTAGAATTGTAAAGTGGGAGTTTTAGAAAGTTGTATTTAGCGACTAAACATTTTTAATTTCGAATAAAAGTTTCTTTATTTGTTCATTAGTGACCGGTGTCCGTCCGACCGATACCCGGTTTGCCTGACTATCAAAACGGTCACGGATGGGCACTTTGTTGGAGAAAAAATGTCCGCCCGTTTTGTCCGGATGTCCGAGTGGACACTTAGGACTCGTGTCCGTTCCGCCCGGACCGGTTGAGTTAGTGTCCGTTTCCCGCCCGTCCAGACCGATTCCCACCCCTAGACCTGACCAAGAACGAGCCCTAATGCCCCCCAACTACATAAATTTTTTCTTACTTTAGAAGGAAATAAATAAGAAATGGTACAATCAATCAACTCTTAAGTTAATTATTCATAATTAAATTGGTATTAAGCTAACAATATGGCATTTCCCAACAATATATACATACACAACCAAATATTTACAAGAATTACTTAACCTAAAAAGTACTTACTCCTAATTAAACACAAGAACATAATCTTTGCTAATAATTAATTAATTACTCAATCAGTTTCATGATCTGGTGCTTGAGAAAACCAAGCTGGGAATTTTCCTTTACTTCTAAGAAGCTTAGTAAAAGAAGAATCAGGCATTTTATTTTTCTCTTCTTCTTCAATCTCTTCCTTTGTTCTTGGCAATCCATCTGGTACTGGAAATGGTTGTGACTCTTTTTTCTTTTCTTCATCATTTGATGATGATGTTTTTTCTAGGGTTTCGTTTTTCTTCTTCTGATGAATGGTTGTTGATATACCATGAACACAATCTATTAATGACTTTACTCCTCCTGTTTGAAGAATTAACATTTCCATATCTTCTTTCGATAAATCTTTCTGAAATTTGGGGAAAAATCATGCAAAATCTAGTAAGTATTAATTTAGGGTTTTCAAAATTGAAGATTTAGAAAAAGTAAATCAAGAAAAGGAAATTACTTCAAGATCTTTAAGTTCAAAATAAGCTCTCCAACATTTATGAGCTTCATCTCCTTCAAGTGTTGAACAGTAATCTGAAACAAATCATCAGAGCTCAGATTTAGAGAGAGAGAGAGAGAGAGAGAGAAAGAGATCTATATATATATAGAGAGAGAGAGAGTAAAGAAAGATACTACTGACCAGAGAGTTGTTGTTCTGATTTCTGAAGCAAAGGAAGTTCTTTAATAACTCGATCGATTTTACTTCTATTGCTAAAAGGTTCAAGTTTTGGAATGAAAGGATTATTACTTCTTGATGAACAAGAAATAGTTGAAGATGATAATTTCAAATTCTTTGATTGAATAACATCAAATGATTCAAAAATCATCATCGAAGATGAAGAAGAAGGAAGACGAATCGAACTGATCATGATTCTGGAGTTTTTTTTTTTTTTTTTATCGAGATTTTGTGAAAAACCGGAGGCGTTTGTCGCAATAATATCTGAAAATGAATAAAGTCCAAACTAAAGGATGATGATTTAGTAGTAGCTTCCTCGAGAGTCTAAATAACCAGATGGATGGATAAGGATCGAGAAACGAGGTCAATTAACATTAATATAATACTAATACTAATTAATTAGTCTTAAAATAGTTTAATGAACTAGTAATGCTGGTTTCAGTAATGGATAAGAACATAAAACCATGGTCCCACGTCCGACAAAACCGTGGGCTTGTTTACTTCTTTTTTTTTTTTTGTTGAGAGGGCTTGTTTACTTGGGCGCGTCAAAAGTGGTCCTAAAGGGTGACCCATGAAGCTGCCCACCAAAAATGACCAAACAAGCGTAGCCAAAAGTGACAAAATGGGTAGGAGAAAAAGCAACACTAGGAATAGTCCAGTGGTGAAAAGTGTTGTCGAACTGATAGAAAAAGGTTTCGAAAGTGACATTTGAAGGCGTCGTGAGAAGCGACAAAAAGAACTTCACCTAAGTGACACAAAGCGATGCGAAAAGTGTGTTCCTAAAAGCAAAACTGAAAAAGTTATCAAAAGCGAACCAAGGTGTCCCTAAATGAAAAATGAAAGTATCGTCAAAGTCACCACCCACATCATAAGTGTTACTAAGGTAAAGTGATACCACAAAACGTCAAGTGATCACAAGTTGTCGACAAAATGACCCTAAAAGACGTTGCCAAAAGTGACTTCAAAAACTTCACCGAAAAGGAAGCCAAGAGCACATTGTCGAAAGCGACATCAAAGTTTTGGGAAAAGTGACACCAAAAGGGGTCCTCATAAAGTTCTAGTTTAGGGCAAGTCCAATGTGGGACTCGGGCTCCCAATTTTGGGAGCCCTTGATTTTTAGGAGCCCCGGGACTTTTTTCAATTCCAACGTCGGGCTCCTAACATGAGCTCCCAAATCTAAATTATGTACGTGTGTAATGTACGTGTGCGAACTTTTAATTTCAATTTTCAACTATAAATTATTAATATCAAATATAAAATTGAAATTTAATATTATGTTAGAGAGAGAGAAGGAATTTTGGAAAGATGAAAAAAATTAAAAAAAGAGAAAGAATTAGAGAAATGATTGGAAAAACAAATTTAAAATAATTTATATTTTTTGGGTTGGAGCCCCCCAGCCCGGGCTCCCATTTGGGAGGGAGCATGGGGCTCCGGGCTCCCAGCCCCGGAGCTCCCGGGTTTGGAGTTGCTGCAAGTGTTATTGGGTTGGTGGGGGGGATGTTTTTGCCTATATTCATCAGACGGCTAAGCCCAAGCCTAATGACAGAGACGAAATAAGGGGGCAATCTCACCCTATATAGAAGACCAAATCCCCCCATCCCGTTGGGCCGTTAAACTCATCTCCTTATCAGCTGGAGAGATATGAACGGGAGTAAATTTCACCCACGTTATTTGTAGGTCAAGATACACAGACATGAGATTTAGCAACTGCCACGTGAAGTTATTACCACGTCACCGAAAGCAAACCAGTAAGATAATAATAGTATATCATATTGAAAATTACCAATAGTAGTAGTGGAAGACTGATGACATCACTCTCTCTCTCTCTAAAAATGGTAGTGGTGGTGGCAGTGCTCCTTCTCCTCCTCCTTCTTCTTGTATAGAATAAAGAAATGCCAGTTCCAGATGTAAATACACATTGATGTAGTAGCTGATATAGTATTACTTCTCTCTCACTCTTTTTCTCATAAAAATGGTTTTCCACCGCCACCACCATTTTCTCTCTCTTAATTAGTAGTTCCATTGATAGATAAAAAAAAGGGGTAAAATACAGATCCAAAGAGGAGGAGGAGGAATGTGAAATAGGGTTTCTTAGTTAAATCAAGATTTAGGGGTTTTGATATTACTAATTGAGTTTCAAGTGACAAAAAATGGACAAGAGTAGTAGTAGTAGTAGTAGATGGAAGAGCAATTCTGGAGGAGGAGGAGGAGATATTATCTTTGACAAAATTCTGTTTGAAGGTTTTGAGAAGTGTCTGGTAATACATATAACACTTTCTTTCTTTCTTTCTTTCTTTCTTTCATTGAAACCCCCATTTCTTCAAAATACTATCTATATATGTGGCTTCATTTTAATTTCTACCCCAAAAAGAACAAAAAAAAGAACATATGGGTGGGTTGTTCAATTTAATCACTATTTCTTGAATTTATTTATGTCAATCTGATTTCTTTGTTAGTGCATCAAGTGTTGTTGTTTATAAGTACTAGATTTATTTAGGTCAAAATCACTTACTATGAGTCACCAAATTCCATCTATTATTTTCAAAATCTTTCATTATTCATGCTTTTACTATCTACTGATTACAGATGAAGTCAGTCAGTCAGTCAGTCATACCCCTTGTTAACATTGTGCTGCCCTTTTTGCCCTCACAGTCTGAATCTGATTCGTCTGAATCAAATGAACCGAAATGGGTCATCTAGTCTACTAAGACGAGTCGAGCATTTCAAAGTTTGAGAAAAACATATACAGCATGTAATTTGACTCGAATCAATCCTGACCTCAAGTCAGATTTCAGATCTGACTTACGAAAAAAACAAACACTACTGTAGACTTTGAAAAGTAGTATCCAGAGACGAAGTTGAAATGATAATGTTCTAACAAGTTTTGTTAATAATGCTAAAATTCAACTGTTAATTGATGTTTTGTAGCGGATACCTCGGTCCATATTTATCGAGAATTTATCAGAAGAATCATCTCAACTGGCCTCACTGAAGGGTCCTAGTGGTAATTGTTGGCATGTCAAATTAGATGTAACTCCCCATGGCTTATATCTTCAAGATGGTTGGGCAACTTTCTCAATAGACCACTCTTTACATAAGTATGACTATTTATTGTTCAAATATGAAGGCAATATGCAATTTAGTGTAAAAATCTTCGACAAATTCGCCTGTAAACGAGAGGATGCTTTTAATGTCAAACCCTCCCAAGATTCGATTTTGAAAGGAAGACAGAACACTAGCAAACCTCTAACAGGTTTAGTGACAGAGAAACTTGGTACAACAAATTTGAGCCATCTCCCTCACCCTCGCCATGTTGAGAAGCCTCAAACGCCTTACGCTTTTGAAGCGAAGAGTCCTCATCGATGTGATCAGTTGAATTTACCTCGAGGTAATAGTAATCAGATTAATCTTTCTAATTTTACCCAAAAAACAGGAGTATTTTTCGTTTCTTTTTAATATGAGAATAGACTGATCTAATAGCTTTATACCAATCTATTTCTTGTATAGATTATGTGAATGCAGTTACAATATCGATTATGTTTCTTCTTTTTGAGCTCTCCGTTCCATGGATAAATTGTTATCTTTGCTTTGAGTTCGAAAAATGGGGATACAAATTTAAATCGTAAACATGTCTTTTTATACTTGTGCCTCTAAAATATTTCAAATAACTACATTGTCTATATCGTACAGGTGAATTGCCATCGTCTTCAAAACTTCATAGGCAAATGATAACTTCAGAGATTTATGTGAAAGAAAAGTCTTACACTTTTACTTCGTACTTTCCACATTTTGTGACTGATATGAAGGCATCATGCGTGGTTAGGCCATTTAATATGGTGAGTTTTTATAATTAACTTACAGTTTCCCATGTCATTATACCATAATGGGTCTATAAACGACGAAATTCTCTTACGAACTGAATTTTATGATATGGAACTACAGTAGCTTGTCATACTTGAGAACTCTATATGGTAAACTACCCACCTTTTTTCTTCTAATCGAGTTTCTTGATGCTTTGGTTTTGATTGTTTTTGTTCTTGTATACAGACAATACCAGCGGAATTTGGAAGACTACATCTCCCAAGCACATCGATGATGTTGGAGCTGCGAAATGGGAAGGGAAAGAGATGGAAAGTGTACTGCTCTATTTCAGATAGATATCGTCTCAGTGGAGGATTTAGATCGTTTGCTTGTGACAATCAGCTCAAGCAAGGAGATGTTTGTGTGTTTGAACTTGTTGATAAACTAGCCCTGAATGTGAATATCTACAGATGCTAGAACTTGAGTTGTCATTGTATATACACGAAAGGTATGAGATTTCACTATTTCAGTTACAGTATTTTTCACTTCCGTTAGATTATCGAGAGGCTTGGTTATAGAATCTTTAAAATTGGAATAAACCTCATAAAGAGAGTACTGTCGGAAATTTTTATCGCACAACATCGTTTTATCCGTGTGTGAGATAGACCCTGAATCCTCCGGATTTATACAACAACTCGAGACTTCTATTGCACAATCTTATTCGGTAAAGCAAAGGAGAGATGATATCCCAATACATGAATCACAACCATCACTCTTTCAAATAGGTTAGAAGTATACCCTTTTGAAATTCAAGTATATGTTCATTCATAAACAACACATTAGAATTTGGAGAATAAGAGATCGAAATTCGAAGGTGATCTTGCTGCATATTTCATCGGACAAATGCTACCATATACCCTCGAGTCATACCCCAAGCGTTCAAGAAAATCAAATGAGACAGAATGGAAAAAATTTCTTCAAGAATTCAACACCCAAATTGTCGATCGAAAAAATAAACCCCCAAAGCTTGTAAATGAATATAAGACAGAATCCGAAAACAGGAAGAATTATCAGGCCATACTGGGAAAATTGAGTGGATGCTGCTGTTAAGTGTAAGAAGAGAAATTTGATCAATTTTGAGTCTAAATGCTGCAAGTTGAGCACCATTGCTTTAGAGGGAAAGTCAAGTATCATCTATTATGTCTCTAAACTTTAGTATCCCATCTATTTTCGTTTTTTTTTTTCGATTTGAAGTATAAAATTAGTACCTGCTGATATTCGCCTCTCACCGTTAATTCTATAACTGTCCAAATTACATTTCACACACAATAAGAACGCCTGTATGATGTAGCCTAGGGATAAGTCATGTAGTGTGTGAGTGTGTAGTGTGTGTGTGTCTAACAGTTAGTTATGTTAGTTGTGGTATTTAGAATGGTTAGGAATTATTTTTGGGACAACAGCTAGAGTTCTCTAGAACTTGGACAGCAAGAGGCTACTTGGACAGCAAGGAAGAAGTTTCTAGAGACTTGGCAGCAAGCTGCCTCTTTCTAGAGACTTGGGCAGCAAGTTTTCTACTCTATAAATACCACCTCAACCTTCACAAAAGGGCAGATCACAACTAAGAGTATTCAGCTATAGCTGCCTCTTAAATCCTACTTCTCAAGTCTTCTTCTTCTTCTCCATCATCTTCTTCTTCCCAGGTTCGTTCCTGTCCTTTCTAACCTTCTTTTCTCTCTTTTCTATCTCGCTCTCTCTCTCATCTGATTTCTTTCTCTCCTCTAGTTCTATTTTCTTCTTCTCTCTACTTTCTCTCTGAGCACCTTTCTTTTCTCTCAATTTCTCTTTCTATTCTCTGACTTTCACACCTTTCAACCTTGTTGTTTCCACATCTTAGTACTTGTTGCTTACCCAAGTATTGTTGTCTAGTGCTTGTCCTAAGTTGGTTATGTTTAGGAGTCGTTGTTTGGTAATGAGGTTGTGAGGGCTAAGACTTATTGGTTGTTACCTGAACTTAACTTTACTACTTTTGTTTGCTTATTTACTTTGGGATTAATATAATTTGCTAGTTTTTGAAGTTCTGGTTTACTCCCATTGTTATCTTTATATTTCTAAACCCTAGGATTGCATCACTGTAATAACAAACGTGACGGAAGAGTGTCACCGAAAGTGAAAGCTCCCCTAAAGAGGCGCCACAAAAGCTTTACAAAGAGTCAGGACCATAACATTGTCAAAACAGACATCAAAAGGGTGAGGAAAAGTGACATAAAAACATCGCCAAAACTGGCCCCAACAGGTCGCGAAAAATGGGGCTCAAAACCGTCGCCAAAGTGATATTGGAAGTGTTGCTAAATTGATTCTAAACAGCCAGAAGTGACATCAACATCTTTGTCGAGACTCCAGAGTGATCAGAAAAGCACAACAAAATGTGACCGGGAAAGTGTTGTTGCCAAATGAGACACCAAAAATGTTGCCAGAAGTGACCCTCAAAGCATGGAGGGATGCTACCACATCATATTAAGACCCAAATTGAATTTCGCAAAGTTTCATTTTTCAGGCTTCCTCCTCACCAGGACTTCCTAGTGAAGAAGACCTATTACACTTGATCCAAGACCTTCCTCAACTCTGATCCTACTAAACTTCCAATGTCGGAGATTTGTTTAAAGAGTTTAGCAACATGAGGCCAATCATTGTTCGTCAACAGATACACCAACTCTTTTATCGGATCCTACAATTGCAAAAACTCATATTAGTTAGATTAATAAACCGTTAAAGGTTCACCCTCAAAAAAAAAAAAAAGCAAACCGTTAAAGTTTCAAACTACCTTTTATACTACGGTTGCAGAAACTCATATCAGTTTGTCCTTGTCGAAAACCATACTCAGATATAACTTCATACATAGGAAACTTATTGACATTCTACTTCGAAAGATAATGGTAAACACTAGTATTCCCTCTGGACAACATCTCTGCCAATCTCCGACACCAATAGCACTAAAAAACACTAGTATTAATTAAACGAAACTCAAGAACAAAAATAGATTTTACCTCGTACTTCTCTCCACAACATTCTGCAATTACGGCTCTTGCGTCTTCCTTGTCGTACAACTTTTCTAAATTGATCAGATTCTCCAGGATATATAACAAATCTAGTCGACCCCTAATCACTGTCACCAAGTGTGGGATCTTTCTTTACCTTATCAATAACACCTTCAAATCTGTTCATTAGAACCAAAATTCAGCAAAGAGAAAAGGCCAAGACAATAAGACGTACATAGATGGACCAAAGTTAGAGTTGAGGTTTTAAAATGCCTTATATAATGGATTCCTTGTAGGCCTTTCTTTCAGCTGCGCATAAATCACCAAATTCCTAAAAACAAGACGCCATATTACGAATCAAATTTAAGCTCATAAAATAAAATAAGCCATAATAACAATAAAACCCTAGGTACCTTCTTCTTCCTCTTCTTCTTCATTATTAACAACTATATAAATTTCTAAAGAAATAAATTGTCGAGAGATTATTCACCTTGGCAAGACCAAGAAAATCAAAGGCTTTAAGAGACGAAGAAATTGAAATAAGAGCAGTTGATGACCTAGCTAGAAAAAGAACAAAAATCCCGTAAAAGGTCGGGATGGAAATATGGAATCACCATAACTGAGTATTCAAAAAGAACTTTGATTTAACTATGTAAGAAAAGCCCAAGATTTGGGCCCAAATACGAAAAAAACCCACTCAGGAATAATAATGTAAAAAAAACCCAATTTTTAAACTGTTGACAACACTTTGAAACTGTTACAACACTTTTAAAACTGTAACAACATATATAATTATGTGTGAACAAAAACAAATTTGTTCATACATTTACAAAATTGTTGAGAGCAAATACAAAATTGTTAATAGCAAACTGTGTTTTGTTCAGAAATTTTCATAAATGTTTTGTAATTTCAAATTTTGGGTTTTTTTTGCATTATTATTCCGGGTTGGGCTTCATTTGATATTTTGACCCGAACTTTGGGCCTTATAATTTTCCTCTCTTATAGTTTTGTCCCCCTATTACATATCAGTCAAATAAGTCAAGCATATTTAGTTGTCTATATATTGACCACCTATCTTTAATTGCGAAGTGTCCAGATTTAAGGCTAGTTTCTAGTTCTTCATTGTTTCTTAACAATTTCATGGACGATGTGGTGGGCAGGGCCGTGGCTGAGAATTTAGGGGCCCTGTGCGAAATTTTAATTTGACCCTTTCGTACAATAAAAATGTTTCAAACAAAAATTGAACAGAAAACAAGATAATTTATCAATATATATAGATGAAGTCCAGACGTGAATCCAATTTTGAAGAAAGTAGTCGTGGGAAAAAATTTCTATTTTGATGAAAATCTGGTCATTGGAATCTACAATCACTGTTGAGCAAAAAGATTTATTTATTTTATCTTAGATTATAAGTTTATAACACAAATAACATATGGAAATTCTAAACTTTCATGAAATGTTTAGGCTTAAATATAATATCTTATTGAGTATTTAGTTTACAACTTCTCTGTGAGAATAGTCCCACATTGGACAATGGGGTTCTAGTAACCAAGAATATAAGGTCAAGGTCCTCTCCACTCATTGCCAATAGGTTTTGAGTTGGATGGCCACAAACTTAACATGGTATCAGAGCTAGGCCCACACGTGATAGGTAAAAAGCCACACGTGCTCCACGTCGCCCGAAGAAATACACTTGTTAGGGTCAAAGAACCCTACACGTGAGGGGGCGTGTGAGAATAGTCCCACATTGGACAATGGGGTTCTAGTAACCAAGAATATAAGGTCAAGGTCCTCTCCACTCATTGCCAATTGGTTTTGAGTTGGATGGCCACAAACTTAACATTCTCGAACATGACCAAGAATGGAACGACGACTTTTAGTGAGCTTGGCTAGCCTTAATTGATAAAAATAAAATTCTTTGACGAAGTATAGGTTAGTTTCTAAAGACGGTTTTTTAATTATAACTCTTGTGTACCATGATTTTCACATACAATGTATTTACACATTGTTGGAATCTTTAAAAAAATTCTCAAACTATTAATTTGTAAATAGGGAGTTTTGGTCAAAACTCCCTAAGAAATTATGACTTTAGTTAAAAAGGATTCATCAAAGTTTTTTAGGCTTCACCTCCCTGATGGCAATTATGTAATTTTCAATTTTAGTAAAAAGACCAATCTAACCCTAGTCTAAGAAAATACCTTGCAAACACCTTGCACTGCCTTGCAAACACTTTGCACTGCCTTGCAAAGCCTTGCAAACACCTTGCAGAGCCTTGCAAAGCCTTGCAAACACCTTGCAGAGCCTTGCAAAAACTTTGCTGAGCCTTGCGAACACCTTGCATAACTTTTGCAAATACCTTGCGAACACCTTGCAGAGCCTTGCACATACCTTGCAGAGCCTTGCAAACACCTTGCAGAGCCTTGCAAACACCTTGCAGAGCCTTGCAAACACCTTGCAATGCCATGCAAATGGTTTGCAAATTAGTTTTTGAATTGATTTAACATGAAATTTGTTACAAATTATTATATATTGTCTAATAGAATGTTGTATCGAAAAACTAGCTAAAACCCCTACAAATTCATAATAGTCATTTTATAAGCTCTAGCACCATCATTTTACATTTCTTTGAAAAACTTCCAAAGCTTTCATGAAATTCTCAATTTGAACATAAATACCAATCATGATTATCCAAGAAAAAATATTTCTCACAGGCATTTCATCTAACAACTTTATTGCTATTTCAATCAACCTAAGTCTTGTATAACCAACTAACGTTGCATTCCAAGCAACAACATCTCTTTCAAGCATTTTATCAAACACATTGCTTGCATCAACTATACTTTCACAACTTCCATATAAACCCAACAAATAAGTTTGAACATAAACATCAAAACTAACAAATTGTCATCTATCATTCATAACTCAATGAAAATAAAGCAATGAAGAAGTTGGATTACACCTTGAAACACTATCAAATTCCCCTTCCATTGAAAGTATATAAAACTTTCTCTCTCTAGAATTTAGAACCAAAAACAAAATCAAACCCCTTAAAAGCCTCTTCAAACAACAAGCAAATAGATTAAATCACCAAAACCTAAAAACATCAACTTATCTTATAGCCAAAATCGATTCAAACCCCAGAAATTCTAATCGGCATCGACAATCCAACTCGGTTCGTCCATAAGAAAAACTCAAGTTCCTAATTTATTAGTTAGATTATTACTAGGTATTTCTAATTGAATGAAGGGTATTTTTGACTCTTAAAAAGTTGGTACTTTTAAAAATGTCCTTCAAGCCTATTTTTAGAACTTACTTGGGGCCTAGCTAGTTAAAAAGATAGGTTGTCTTTTTAACAAAAAAATACAAGAAATTGGGCCTCCGGCCCAATTTCCTGTTGTAAATATACATCAAAAGATAAAGAAATGCATCCAAAATAATAAAATGGTTAATAAAATGTCAAATGGAGTAAAAAATAAATACTCAAGACCTTAACAAACACGGCAGGAGAAAATTGCCGAAGTAATTGTGGCTAGGTGTTTAGAACCTGCGCCAAAAGGATGGTAACTCGCACTCTTCACCAGTTATGCTATTAGACAATCACGTTGTTACTAGACTTTCTAACCCTTTATATAAGGTTAAGCCTGTATAGGAAATGCGACATGGGCCCCAATGGGTGGGGGGGCGCTCGCACTGGCCTGGTGGTGGGCTATTAGCCTATTACCCATTTACCCACCTCTTCCATCTTCTTATGATCTCTACCACCACCACCAAAACCCTCCTCCTCCCTACCCCACCCTTCTTACCCTCCACCACAACCGCTGCATCAACCTCATGTCCTTGTCCTTCAGTGGCACCACCAAAATTACCACCTACACCACCGCCACCGACTACTATTTTCGTCCCACCCTCCATATGGTGGTAGAGAAATAAGAAAGTTTTGTTATTTCAACAAGTTTTCTTCAACAAAGACAAAACTATTGCAAATACTACTAAAATTAAAAATAGTTACATTTAATGCGTGAAGATCCAACTCACCATTCTCATATTTATTTTGTGATAACTGATTAATAAAGTGTGAGAATGAAAATTAATTTGCTTATATATTGGCCCGAGTACCAATATCAAGTGAAGAGGGAAGAGAAATTTTAGTCATTATAAAGCTTTTTCTCTTTGAGCCAATTTCAATATTGGTTTTATTTGCATGGGTTAAGTGTTTGAGATGGTGGAGTAAATTGAATTGAGGGGTAACAGTCAAACCTAGAACTGTGAACCTTCCAAAACTAGTTGTACACAATATACTAGATGGACAAATCTGATTTCTCATCTCTTCTTCGGTAGTTTCATCTAATTTTTGGTAGTTTCGTCCATTAATTGTACATAACCACAATGGTAGGAAGCAATAGAGTTTTCAACATCTTTCAAAACTAGGTGCAGACAATATGGGGGAGGGACAAATCTGCTCCTTCTTTTTTCTTTCATATTTCTTGTGCTTCCAATCGTACATTTCCTGTGCTTCCAATTGTACCTCTCTTGGTGTTTCAATTTTACCTTTCTTGTTCTTCCAATCATATACAAGATCACAATCTTTTCATATAATTAGAAAAATTTTAAAAACCTTCTTTCATTTTTCCCTGGACTGTTTTGTCGTTCGTCTTCTTTTAGTAATATATTAAACTTTCCTTTGGTAGTTATATTGGTAGTTATATCAGTTATACTACTAAATCTCACACTTAAAGGATGACCCGTTACGGGTGTGAAATGGGTTGCTTTTAGTAATATATTAAACTTTCCTTTGGTAGTTATATTGGTAGTTATATCAGTTATACTACTAAATCTCACACTTAAAGGATGACCTGTTACGGGTGTGAAATGGGTTGACTCGTTAGGGATCAGACTCACTTAAAAGACTGATCGGGTCGATTGGACTCTTGATCTGACGGAACATTAGGGTAGAAGGGCGCCCTGACGACTACGATGATGACTCGAAGTATATTCAGACACCATAGATAAGGGTTGAAGTATGATGAGCCTGCTACCCGCCCACTCAAACTTCTAACATGACCTGGCCTATAGTCACTCAATCTCTAACATAACCTGGCCTATAGCCCAACTAGATAATGGCCTAAAGCCCAACTACACTACCACATTATTTATACCCTAGTAATCCCAATTCAAATAACCAAAGATTCCACCTTCTCTGGGATTTGAACCTGGGACCTCCAGGGGTTTCTGGAGTTTATATCAACACCTTGGAACCACTTGGGATACCAACTGTTGACAAATTTACTATTTTTTTGACATTCATAATATATACCTTTTTATGTGATTTTCTTTTCATTTTGCGAAGATATTAGATATGGAGTTTGTGTTATACTTACTATTTGAACATATATGAGGTTTCCATCTTCACCATGACAACGACGATGATGTTGATGGTGACGATGTTGAAGTTTATTAAGACACTCACATATAAGGGCTCAAGTAATCTGGTTTTAAGGAGGATTAGATTTACTATCTCATTAGACATTCATAATATTTACCTTTCTATCTAATTTCCTTTTCATTTTCCTAAGATATGGAGATCACTTTATACTTACTACTTGTCTTGAGAAAAAAAAAAGGTATTTGATGACAACAGTGATGGATTTCATTTATGTCTCTAAATATTGCATGTTTACCTAAGTCAATCAGGATTTTGTTAGCCTAGCAGTCAAGCAAAATACCATTTTTTATTTAAAGAAGATAAAACGGAGAAATTGCTCATTTTTGCGGGTACAAATTTCTATTAACATCTAACTATGATTCCTTCATTCAAAATTATAAAGGCTTAGGATCCCAATAGCCTGATTTTTATATACCTAAACAATGAATTACATAACCCTAATGGCATTAACAAAAAATTGTAGTACTCCTATCAATTTTCCAACTTTAACATGTGATTTAGGCCCACATTTTTAACAGGACCAACTTATTAATGGCAAGAATTACTTGGTCAAAAGATTCCAGCTTTAAATGACCTATTAATATTTGAGTCATGCATGGAGACTATGAGAGGTAGTAGTTGTTAGATAAGCATTTTCTCCTCCTTCTTGTTTATAAATACAGTCAAAACCAAACTCTAATCAAGATTTACAGCCTCCTATAACTATTTTCCCAATCCTCCTTTTGAAGTAACAAAAAATGAAGAAACCTACTAGTACCAAAAATCCATCTTTCTTCAAAGTGTTAATGGCTTCAGATTTTGATAAGAAACTAGTAAGTAGTACTTATCTTGATTTATGTTCAAGTTTTTTCTTATTTATATGGAGTATTTATTTATGTTGATTAAACTATATATCTTGTATAGCGAGTACCATCGGGTTTTATGAAGCATTTCGACGGAAAGTTACCTTCTCAATTCACCCTCAAAACTCCAACTAGAAAATCTTGGACAATACAAGTGAAAGAAATTGAAAAGGTCTTGTTCTTTTCTGATGGTTGGGAAGACTTTGTGAATCAACATTCTCTGGAGTTTGGAGATTTTGTAGTTTTCAAGTACTACGCATATTCGAAGTTTAGAGTCAAAATATTTGGAAAAAATGCTTGTGAAAAAGAGTTGAATTTGAAAGAGGAAGAACCAATCTCTCATGCCAAGAAACAAAAAAGAGGTAATTATCTAAAAAACTTAAACTCTAATCTTTTAAGTACTATTTTCATTCTGATTTTAGCCCTATATTTGAGGAATGAAAATCTTAAGCTAACTACTGTGGGCATGGTAGGAAAAGTAGGAGAAGTTCCGAAAGATAACACAAAGCGTCTTCCAAATTTTAGTGGTAAATATACGGATTCGAGAAAAAATCGTATGGTGAGTTTTATTTTTGTTAATGTCAGATTTCTCCTTCTTGACTTGATGTTAGATTAATACTCGGGATTATTGAAATTTTTGTGATTTTGTTTGAATAAATGCAGACTATTCCAAGGGCTTTTGGTGAAGAGACTGGTCTTTTCACTAACAATTACAAATTGGTGCTTGAGGATCCCAAGGGGAACAGATGGCCTGTTAAATTAACAAAAAGAAGAGACAGACGTCTTGATATGACCGTTGGATGGGCTCAATTTTGCAGAGGAAATAATGTAGAGACGGGCGATAAATTTCTTTTCGAATATAATGGAAGAAAAGGCAATACGGTTTACGTCTGTGTTAGCATCTTTCGAGTAAAAGGAATGGTGAAACCAACAGAAATGTTTACTAACAAGGATGAATGTAGTCAAGGCCATAAGACGACCTCTACTCATGATAGTTGTCATGACAAAGATTTTGGTAAGAAAATTGAATCGCATCGAATTTCATCTAAAGGAGGAATAAATTTTACTACTTTTGACGATGAACTCGACGTAATTTCAATTCATTCTGATAGTGAAAGTTCTAATGAATATGGTAAGTTTTCTTCGACAATCTCGTCTCATGCTTATATTGTTTTGGTCACCGTCTTGCCGTTTGATTGAAGTATAAGAAAAGTGCAGGTAGAGATGGTTTTTTCAATCAAGAGAAGGAAACAAATGGAAGTGATGGTGTTACTTGTGGAAAGATGAGGGAAGTCAAAGAAAGAGAATTTGAATCATCTAAAGCTTTTGTGTCCAAGTATCCTTTCTGCATGATTACCATGAGGCCATCTTATGTGTCTAACAGATTTAGTCTGGTAAGCTTTTAACTTGAAAACCAAACCCCTTCCTCTGCGAGCTGTTTTTCAATGAAAGTTGGGCCCAAGGGGCTTTGAGTGGTTTAGAGCACGTTTTGTTAGGACCGTCGAGTTATCTTCAGCCTCGTGTGGTGGGGTGCTAGTTTCGAACATTATATCTTGCTAAGTGTATGTCTCTTAGTTATGTGATAACGAAGTTAAATAATACCAACATATAGTTTATTAAAGAGGGAGATACAAGGATGGAGCCAGGATCTAAACTTATGTCTGGCTAGCTTGTAACGTTAGCATGAAAAAAAAACTAGTGAGGAAACTCGAACTAGCAGTATCTTATTAGGACTAGGAGGACTACATAATGTTGGACCAGCTAAGCTACACAAATCTTATTAGCTCATGTTTGTGATATTGAATTTAACCATGCTAGAACCATGATTAGTCTCCCTGTAAATATGCCCATGGGGAGATATGTTAGCCTATCTCTCGACTACAGTTTATCTTATAAACATATTTCCTTCTAGTAAATTTATGAAAAACATTTTGTTTTGTTGGCAGCGAATACCTAGTCACTTCGCCAACCTCTACCTGTGTCATAAGAACCCGTCCAGTCTCATTCTTCAGGTTCCTGATGGAAGAATGTGGTATGTCCGTACGAATTTTGCAATGTATGCTTGTCATCTAACAAGGGGCTGGACTCAATTTGTGCTAGACAATCATTTGGTTGAAGGCGATGTATGTATTTTGGAGATGGTTGATATCAAAAATTTCAAGATCAATGTTTCTATCATTCGAGTCTCAGAAGATGAAGAATTATAGCTTATATAATTGTAAAAGTATGTCAGCTTACTAGAAGATAGGATATAATTTCTAGCTTAATAGTTTGTTTTCGTAATTAAGCTTTTCTCGATAGATGTTGATGTAAACCTAAAGTTGACATAAAATAGTCATTACCTTAGGAAGTTATTTCTACGATTTTAGGTCGGATGACCAACTATGTTTTCAGATCGTCGAGGCATCAAACTATAATAGGGAGATATTCCACCCTCAAGTTAACTCGCATGTGCGACTTGATGCATCTAATTTTTGACAAAACAAAATGTCATCAAAAGCCACTCCAAAAGCGTTGCCAAAAGTGACCTAAACCATGTTGACAAAAGCGATGGCAAAAGCGTGGCTAAAAGTGGCCAAAACAATGTTAATTAACAAAAGTCACTACAAAAGTGTGCCCAAAAGTGCCCTAAACAATGTTAGCCAAAGTGATGGATAAATTGTCTAGAAATGAACCACTTGGCCCAAGCCCCAAGCCAAAAATCACTCCCAAAGTATAGCCAAAGGGCTAAAGTTCATTAGTATACCATAATTAAGATATTAAAGAGACCAAATAGAACCTGATTTCTCGGGAATCAAGGTATTAAATAAGACAGTAATACCTTCTCAACAACTTTCATTCAGGTCGAGAAGAAGAAGAAGAAGAAGAGTCAAAAGATCACATCAAGAACCCAAAGTATATGAACTCATCATTGCCTTCAAACCTAAAGTAAAACCCAACATCTCATCAGATTTACAGCCTCCTATAACTATTGTTCCAATTCTCATTTTGAAGTAACAAAATGAGAAAATCTAGTAGTAGTAGTACTAAAACCCCATCTTTCTTCAAAGTGTTAATTGCTTCAGATTTTGATAAGAAACTAGTAAGTAATACTACTTTTAATTTACTCTTTCCAATAGTTCAAGTTTTTTCTTATTATATGTTAATTAAACTATATATCTTGTATAGCGAATACCGTCGGGTTTTATGAAGCATTTCGACGGAAAGTTACCATCTCAATTCACCCTCAAAACTCCAACTAAAAAATCTTGGACAATACAAGTTAAGGAAGTTGACAAGGACTTGTTCTTTTGTGATGGTTGGGAAGACTTTGTGGATCAACATTCTTTAGAGTTTGGAGATTTCTTAGTTTTCAAGTACTACGCTTATTCGAAGTTTAGAGTCAAAATATTTGGAAGAAATGCTTGCGAAAAAGAGTTGAATTTGAACAACGAGACACCAATCTCTTGTGTCGAGAAAGAAAAAGGAGGTAATCTGAAATGTTAAACTCTAACCTATTAAGTAACTATTTTAATTTTCATTTTAGCCCTACATTTGAGGAATGAAAATCTTGAGCTAACTACTGTGGATATTGAAGGAAAAGTAGAACTTTCGAGAGATGAAACGAAACGTCATCCAAACTTTAGTGGTAAGTCGAGGGATTGGAGAACATGTCGTATGGTGAGTTTAATTTTTGTTAATGTCCATTTCTCCTTCTTGACTGGTGTAAGATTAATACTAGGGACTACTGAAATTTTGTGATTTTGTTTGAATAAATGCAGACTATTCCATGGGCTTTTGGTAAAGAGACTGGTCTTTTCACTAAGAAGTACAAATTGATGCTTGAGGATCCCAAGGGGAATCCATGGCCTGTTAAATTGACAAAAAGAAGAGACAATCGTCTTGATATGTCCGACGGATGGGCTCAATTTTGCAAAGGAAATAATGTAAAAGCGGGCGATGAATTTCTTTTCGAATATGATGGAAGAAAGGGCAATACAGTTTATGTCCGTGTTAGCATCTTTCGAGACAAAGGAACAGCGAAATCATCAACAACAATGTTAACGGACGAGGATGAATGTAGTCAAGGCCTAAAGACAAGCTATACTCATGATAAGAAGAATGAATCGCATCAATTTGACTCTAAAGGAGTAATGAATTTTACTACTTTTGAAGATGAACTCGAAGTAATTTCAATTCATTCTGATGATGAAAGCTTTAATGAATATGGTAAGTTTTCTTTGACGATCTCGTGCGTTAGTCGTTTTGGTTAACGTCTTGCCGTTTAATTAAAGTACAAGAAAACTGCAGGTAGAGATGGTTCTTTCAATGAAGAGAAGGAAACAATTGGAAGTGTTGGTGTTACTTGTGAAAAGATGAGGGGAGTCAAAGGAAGAGGATTTGAATCATCTAAAGCTTTTGTGTCCAAGTATCCTTTTTGCATGATTACTATGTGGCCATCTTATGTGTCTAAAAACTTTAATCTGGTAACTAGCTTTTAACTTTAATACCTAACTTCTTGTGTGTGCTTCTTAGTTGTGTGATCTTGAGGTTAAATGATACCAACATATAGTTTATACACGAGGGAGATAGGCTCGTCTGTGATAGCCCATCTCTATATTACAGTTCATAATATACACATACTTCTAAAAATTTATGAAAAATATCTTTGTTTTGTTGGCAGTGTATACCTAGTCACTTCGCGAACTTGTACTTGTATCATAGAAGACCGTCCAGTCTCATTCTTCAGGTTCCTGATGGAAGAACGTGGTACATCTATATGAACTTTGCGAGGTATACATGTTGTGTAACAAGGGGATGGAATAGTTTTGTGCTAGACAATCGTTTGGCTGAAGGCGATGTTTGTATATGGGAGCTGGTTGATTTCAAGAATTTCAAGATCAATGTTTCTATCATTCGAGTCTCAGAAGATGAAGAAGTATAGCTTATATTAGTGTAAAAATATGGAAGCTTACTAACTTTGGTGCTTCCTAAGCACTCGGTTAATATATTATCCTTCGTCAAAAAAAAAATGGAAGCTTACTAGAAGATGACATGATGTAGTTTCTAGCTTGATTGTTTGTTTTTCGTATTTAAGCTTTCCCCAAGAGATGTTGGTTTAGAGCTAAAGTTGCATAAAACAAAATAACCTTAGGCTATTTCTACAACTCTGAGTCCGATGGCCAACAATGATTTCGGACTGGTCAAATATCAAACTATAATAGGGAGATATCCCACCCTCAAGTCAATTGTGATTGCGCATGTTCGACGCTTCTGACTTTGGTGCACCTAAGTTTGACTCGTCAAAATGTCATCAAAAGTAAGAACACAAGTGTCATCAAAAGTGACAGCATAAATCACTAAGGGTCGTCAAAAGTCACTACAAAAGCGTGGTCAAAAGTGATGGATAAAGCGTCGCAAAACGAACCCCTTGGCCCAAGCCAAAAGTCACTCCTAAAGTATAACCGAAGGGCCAAAGTTCATGTGGCAGATGCTACCTAAGATAACCTTGTTAAAGTGTTCAATATGAAGAAGAATAGGGTGATGCTTCATTGTGTCCATTTTAAAAACTAACAATCTCTGAATGAGTTAATGGTGTGGACAAGCAAAGAAATGGGTAGAGGTATAGCACATTAATTGAATGAAATTAAAAATGGCGGCCTGATTTCTCGGGAATCAAGGTATTATAAATAAGATAGTAATACCTTCTCAACTACTTTCATTCAGGTCGAGAAGAAGAAGAAGAAGAGTCAAAACCCACAGATCAGATAGAGATAAAACCCAAAGTATATGAACTCATCATTGTCTTCATACCCAAAGTAAAACCTAACATCTCATCAGATTTACAGCCACCTATAACTATTTTTCCAATTCTCATTTTGAAGTAACAAAATGAGAAAATCTAGTAGTAGTAATAGTACTAAAACCCCATCTTTCTTTAAAGTGTTAATTGCTTCAGATTTTGATAAGAAACTTGTAAGTGGTACTTATTACATTCTAATTTATTCAATTTTTCCTTATTTATATATTGATTTTATGTATATATCTTGTATAGCGAATACCATCCGGTTTTATGAAGCATTTCGACGGAAAGTTACCTTCTCAATTCATCCTCAAAAGTCCAACTAAAAAATCTTGGAGAATACAAGTGAAAGAAGTTGACAAGAACTTGTTCTTATGTGATGGTTGGGAAGACTTTGTGGATCAACATTCTTTAGAGTTTGGGGATTTCGTAGTTTTCAAGTATTACGCGTATTTGAAGTTTAGAGTCCAAATATTTGGAAGAAATGCTTGCGAAAAAGAGTTGAATTTCAATGATGAACACGAAGTCATTCCAATTCATTCTGATAGTGAAAGTTACAATGAATATGGTAAGTTAATTTCAATGTGCTTCTGTCGTTTTGGTTACCGTCTTGCCTTTTAATTGAAGTATAAGAAAACTGCAGGTAAGGATGGTTCTTTCAATCAAGAGAAGGAAACAAATGAAAGTGTTGGTATTACTTGTGAAAAGATGAAGGAAGTCGAAGAAAGAGGTTTTGAACCATCTAAAGCTTTTGTGTCCAAGTATCCCTTTTGCATGATTACTATGTGGCCATCTTATGTGTCTAAAAACTTTTATCTGGTAAATTGAAAACCTAACTATGCTTTATAGTACTTACCCTCTCCTAGCAAGTTTCCCCAAGGGCCTTTATTAAGTGGTTTAGAGCACATTTTAAGCCTCCTATTGTCACATTGTATCTTCCTATGTGTATGCTTTTAAGTTGTGTGATCTCGGTTAAATATTACCAACGTATAGTTTATAAACGAGGGAGATAGGCTCGTCTGTAATAGACTGTATCTCTGTTACAGTGGTTTATCTTATAAACATACTTCCTTCTAGTAAATCTATGAAAATATCTTTGTTTTGTTGGCAGGGTATACCTAATCACTTCACCAACACGTATTTGTATCCCAAAAAACCGTCCAGACTTATTCTTCAGGTTCCTGATGGAAGAACGTGGTACGTCTATACGAACTTTTCAGCGTTTGCATGTCGTATAACAAAGGGATGGAATACATTTGTGCTTGACAATCATTTGACTGAAGGCGATGTTTGTATTTTAGAGCTGGTAGATGTCAAGAATTTCAAGATAAATGTTTCTGTCATTCGAGTGTCAGAAGATGAAGAAGTGTAGCTTATATTTGTGTAACTAGATAGAAGATAGGATGTAGTTTCTAGCTTAATAGTGTGTTTTGGTATTTAAGCTTTGGTCAAGAGATGTTGGTGTAAACCTAAAGTTGGCATAAAATAGTCATTACCTTAAGAAGTTGTTTCTACCATTTTATGTCCTATGGCTAACTATGTTTTTAGACCGTCCAGGTACCAAAGTTACAAACTAAAAGAGAGAGAGATATTCCACCCTCAAGTCAACTGGCACGTGCCACTTGGTACATCTAATTTTGACTAATCAAAAGTGACAATATAAGTTTAATCAAAAGTTACTGCAAAAGCCTCGCCAAAAGTGACCTATACAAAGTTGACAAAAGCAATGGCAAAAGCGTGGCTAAAAGTGACCAAAACAATGTTAACAAAAGTCATTACAAATGTGTGGCCTAAAGTGACCTAAACAATGTTAACAAAAAGTGATGGACAAAGCGTCGCGAATGAACCCCTTGGCCCAAGCCAGTCACTCCCAAAGTATAACAGAAGGGCCAAAGTGTAACCCCTTGGCCTAAGTCTTCAATAAGAAGAAGAATATATTCATGCTTCATTCTGTCCATATTAAAAACTAACAATCTGTGAATGTGTTAATGGTGGACAAGTAGAGAATTGGATAGATATAACACACTAACTTGAATAACTAAAAAATGGCCGCCTGATTTCTCGGGAATCTAGGGTATTAAATAAGATAGTAGTATCTTCTCAACCACTTTCATTCAGGTCGAGGAAGAAGAAGAGTCAAAAAACCCATAGATTAGATAGACAATCAAAGATCACATCAAGAAACCAAAAGTACATGAACTTTCTTACCTTCTTGGTTACTCTGTTCAAGAACCACCAACAGATGCTCTGATTTCCCAAGATGAACAAATCATCATCTTCATTACTTCATTTCTTCAAGATAATCCTCCCTTCCACCATTCAAGATAAAAGACTGGTTAGTCTCTTTCTCTCTCTTTTTCTCCCTCTCTCTCTCTTTCTTCAATCTATTTATGTTTCCTTTTGACAGGGGCTTCCAAGAAAATTTACTAACACGTATGGAAGTGAATTGGGTGAGTTTGCCTTTCTCAAGGTTCCAATTCAAAGTAGTAAAGT
>BEHA01050467.1:1344163-1357175 GCA_002897215.1 Eschscholzia californica subsp. californica | reverse complement strand
ACAGGGGCTTCCAAGAAAATTTACTAACGAGTATGGAAGTGAATTAGGTGAGTATGCCTTTCTCAAGGTTCCAATTCAAACTAGTAAAGTCTGGCATGTGAAATTGATGAAAACCCATGATCAAATTTCATTTCAAAATGGTTGGAATCAATTCATGGAATACTACTCGATTCGTATTGGACATTTTTTGGTATTCAAATATGATGGTAACTCACACTTTCAAGTTTCTATTTTTGATATGAGTTGTTGTGAGATTGATTATCCTTACTACACCACCAAGCATTTAGAAAAACAACCTGATTACCCGAGCGAGAGTGGAATTCTTGCAAAAGATGGAAATGGGTGTGGAGAAAATTTGAATGTCATTGATCAATGTGAAGAACATAGGACAACTAAGAATCCTCATACGAAGAATGAATTGAATCGATTTAAATCGAAAAAATTAGGACTAAAAGTGAGTTCCCGTGATGACACTGAAGTGATTTCAATTGATTCTGATACTGAAAGTTACAACAAATATGGTAAGTTTTCTTCGATAATCTTGTCGGCTTCTGTCGTTTTGGTTACCGTCTTGCCGCTTAATTGAAGTATTAGAAAACTGCAGGTAGAGGTGGTTCTCTCAATCAAGAGAAGGAAACAAATGAAAGTGTTGGTGTTACTTGTGAAAAGATGAGGGAAGTCAAAGAAAGAGGATTTGAATCATCTAAAGCTTTTGTGTCCAAATATCCTTTTTGCATGATTACTATGTGGCCATCTCACGTGTCTAAAAACTATAGTCTGGTAACTAGCTTTTAACTTCAAAAACCTATCTTCTTCTTGTGTATGCTTCTTAGTTGTGTGATCTAGAGGTTAAATCATACCAACATATAGTTTATAAAAGAGGGAGATAGGCTCGCCTGTGATAGCCTATCTTTATATTACAGTTCATCTTATACGCATACTTCCTTCTAGTAAATTTATGAAAAATATCTTTGTTTTGTTGGCAGTGTATACCTAGTCACTTCGCCAATACGTACTTGAATAAGAAACCGTCCAGTCTCATTCTTCAGGTTCCTGATGGAAGAACGTGGTATGTCTATACTAACTTTCAGACGAATGCATGTCGTGTAACAAAGGGATGGAATAGATTTGTACTAGACAATCGTTTGGCTGAAGGCGATGTTTGTATTTGGGAGCTGGTTGATATTAAGAACTTCAAGATCAATGTTTGTATCATTCGAGACTCAAAAGATGAAGAAGTATAGCTTATATTAGTGTAAAAGTATGGAAGCTTACTAGAAGACATGATGTAGTTTCTAGCTTAATAGTTTGTTTTTCACATTTAAGCTCTCTTCAAGAGATGTCCGTTTAGAGCTAAAGTTGCATAAACGATCCCCACTATGTTTTCGGACTGTTCAAATATCAAACTATAATAGGGAGATATCCCGCCCTCGAGTCAATTGTGATTGTGCATGTGCGACACTTCTGACTTTGGTACACCTAAGTTTGACTCGTCAAAATTTCATCAAAAGTGACAGCATGAATGATTAAGTGTCGTCAAAAGTCACTAAAAAAGTGTGGCCAAAAGTGGCTCAAACAATGTTAACGAAAGTGATGGATAAAGCGCCACGAAACGATCCCCTTTGCCCAAGCCAAAAGTCACTCCTAAAGTTTAACCAAAGGGCCAAAGTTCATGTGGCAAATGCTACCTAAGAGAACCTTGTTAAAGTGTTCAATAAGAAGAAGAAAATGTTGATGCAATTCATTCTGGCCCAGTTTAGAAACTACCAATGTCTGAATGAGTTAATGGTCGACATGCAGAAAATTGGGTAGGTATTGCACATAATTAAGATACTCCTTAAAGAGACTAATAACTTGCATGCATTAAAAATGGAGGTTTGATTTCTCGGGAATCAATGTATTAAATAAGATACTAGTAGTAATACCTTCTCAACTACTTTCATTGAGGTAGAGGAAGAAGAAGAAGAGTCAAAACCCATAGATTAGATAGACAACCAAAGATCACATCAATAACCCAAAGACATCATTGTTTTCTTACCTTCTTGCTTGGTAACTCTGTTCAAGAAACACCAACAGATGCTCTGATTTCCTAACATGAAGAAGATGAACATACCATTACTTCATTTCTTCAAGATAATCCTCCCTTCCACCATTCAAGATAAAAGACTGGTTAGTCTCTCTCCCTTTATCTCCCTCTCTCTCTTTCTTCAATCTAATTATGTCTACTTTTGACAGGGGCTTCCACGAAAATTTACTAACAAGTATGGAAGTGAATTGGGTGAGTTTGCCTTTCTCATGGTTCCAATTCAAACTAGTAAAGTCTGGCAGGTGAAATTGATGAAAACCCATGATCGTATTTCATTTCTAAATGGTTGGAATCAATTCATGGAATACTACTCAATTCGTATTGGACATTTTTTGGTATTCAAATATGATGGTAACTCACACTTTCAAGTTTCTATATTTGATATGAGTGGTTGTGAGATTGATTATCTTTACTACACCACCAAGTATTTAGAAGAGCAAACGGATTACCCGAGCGAGAGTCGAATTCTTGCAAATGAAGGAAATGGGTGTGGGGAAAATTTGAATGTCATTGATCAATGTAAGGAGCAGAGGACAACCAAGAATCCGGGTACGAAGAACGAATTGAATCATTTGAAATCGAAAGGAGGGATAAAAGTTAGTAGTAGTTTCAATGATGACTCCAAAGTAATTTCAATTGATTCTGATAATGAAAGCTATGATGGATATGGTAAGCTTTCTTCGATAATCTTATGATATTAGACTTTCGTATCGGTTATTTTAGTGCCCCTTTAATCGAAAAAAATTGCAGGTAAAGATGATATGTCCATACAACAAGATGAGGAGGTGAAAGAAAGAGGAGTTGAATTATCGAAAGGTTTTAAGTCCAAATATGCTTTCTGCATGATCACTATGATGCCATCTTTTGTGTCTAAGAGATTTGGTCTGGTATGCTTTTAAATCTCAAATGTTAGTTTCAGTATGCAATTAGTATATGCCAGTACCTTTATAATATATCTCACTAATTGTCCCGTACATGTAGTTTCTTTGTATATGTAAATTAGATAAGCCTTAGACGATCATTTCCTTACAAGTCTAGTTTCAGTCGGAGTTAGATCCAATGGCCTTGACATTGTGTCAGAGGTTTTCTCAGGGGTTGATATCATCCCACATTCGGTCGGCACTTTATGTTCAGGAAGTGTATAACCCATTTGTCTTGGTTAAATTTTCTATTAAATTTATAAAAGAAATGTTTTTTTTGTTCGTGTAGGTTATACCAAGTAAATTTGCGAAAAGGTACTTGAATTCCTGCAAACCGAAAACTTTAATCCTTCAAGTTCCTGATGGAAGAGAGTGGCGCGTAGGACCTTACTTTTGTAAGTATCAGAATCATTGTTTCATATCAAAGGGTTGGAAGCAATTTGTGTTAGACAATCATTTAGTTGAAGGCGATGTTTGTGCTTTGGAGCTCGTTGATAACAAGAATTTCAAGATCAATGTTAACATTTTCCGAGTCTTAGAAAACGAAGCAAAATAGCTTATATCAATGGGAAATATGACTTGCTTAATATTTTGTTCTTTTGTTTAAGCTTTCCTTAGAGATGTTGTATGGCTTCTCGCATATAGCTCGTGAAGAATGGATGTCTAGACATGAATGACTTTGCTATTTTGTCCGCCATTTCATTTCCTTCAATTTTGGATGCCCACGAATAACCTCATTGGGTCGTCTACATTTACTTTTCCTATTCTTAAACTTCGAATACTGACCTGGTTTTCGTGTTAGCGAGGAACGACCACGTTTCATTTTGATTTCTTGAGCTGCATTTTCCTTTCTACTTTCACAAGGAGAGTAATCATCAAGATTAGGCTCTTCATGTTGTACACAATGTATAGATTTAGGGATTTCGACATCAAATACTGAGTCACCGAAATAACGTATAGATTTACTCGTAGTCTTACATTATATGGGTAATTCAATATTTGATGTTAAAATGTATCGGAAAAATAGTTGTGAACTAGTTTTGCCACATTTTGAAATACCCATTCATGTGGAGAAGAAGAGAGAGTGTGTGTCTGACAGAGAAAGAGCACTTACAAGCTCATCGGTGAAATCAGAAAGCAAAACCTTGAGAAATGAAGGTTTATTGGTTTCCATGATAGATCTGCCCGTCTTCGCGAACAAATTTAACCGTCCTCACGATCATGTTTGTTGGTGAAGAAGCGAACATATCCAAATTTGGTTTCTTCGACTTTAGTCTATTTGTGAAGAACATGAACAAAAGTCGATTAAGGGTATTATTTTCTTCCATGGATCATCTGAAAGACTGAAATGCCAGGATTTTAGCTAATAAACTAAGAATCAATCATGTGGGAAGATGTAAAAAAAGATCTTTGATTTTCAAAAGACCCTTTAATTTAACTAATGATTTTTAATTCAGATTATTGTTGGATCTTCAGGTGCAAAATGTTGTGGGTTCCACAGCGTGTATGGTTGAAATTTCTAAAAGGTCAATACATTTGCACCAATAATGGAATGTAATAACAAATGGGAAATGATAGAGTGACTTAGAAATTGGTACTTAGAGGGTGACATATTTCCTCATTTAGAAATAAAAGCGGTCCCCACCGTAGTCAAACTTTGAAAAAACCTTGTCTTTTAGTGATTCCACATCAGCTGGGCATTAAAATGCCCAAAAAATTTGGGCTCTCTAGCATCTCCCATAACAAATGACCTAATACCAATTGACTTGTGTACTTATTTGATTTGATGCTTATTAGTGAGTTCCGATTCTTGGTAACATGATAGGATGATGAAGATGTCCAATATGATGATTACAATGATGAATAAATGAAATTGGCGGTGGAAGATCCTCTCACCGTCGCCAAAATTGGATTATCGAGTCCCATCTCCGTCTTTCTCTTTTTAATATTTCATTATGTTTTTTCTAACAAGTATGTTTTTATTGTTGTCCATTAACTGATCAAATATCTAAATCCGACAAAAGAAGACAAAAAGAAAGGAGGAGGCAAATTTGGAAGTGAAAATGCAAGTCACTAAAAAAATATGACAAAGATGTAGTTCAAGGAAGCTGGTCATCTTTAGGGGGCCAAAATAGAACTAACCCAAAATGTTATTCAATTACAACAAATGGGCAGTTCAACAAAAAAAAAACAAATGGGACTGAAATAGGTGATGAAGCGAAAAGATTATACGAGGTCAGCAATTTTATCTTCTCGTGTTATTCATTCTTGGGCCAAATTCCATTCTCATTGTCAATAAGGTTCGATGTTTTGGGGAAATAAGAAAGTTTTCAGGGATACAAAATTTTGGGTGAAAACAAATATTCTTTGTTTCTTCCAAACAAGTTTTGGCGAAATAAAAAAAAATTCTTCTTTCTCCCTCTTCCCTTCACACCACCATTAACTCTGGCGACCAGAAACTCCGGCGACCCTCCAACCCTAATTCCGGCCGACGACTCTCTTCCTCTTTCTGTCTTCATTCCTTTCTCTGATTTTCTCTCTCTTCTGTCTCTATCTTCTACCTCTCTCTCTTTTGTTTCTCTCTCTAAATTCCAGCGAAGGGAATTGTCCCTTCGCCGGAACCTTCGTCTGATTTTCCAGACGAAGGTCGCCTGGATCTGAAATGGGGGGAGGGATCAAAATCGAGGGATGAATAGAATTTCTCAAAAACAAAAATTCTAAAAACATAGTTATCCAAAGGCCAACATTTTGCGGGCCCTAAAATTTGGTTTGTTTTTGCCAAACTTTAATTTGTGGGAGTAAATAAGAAAAAACAGGATCCTTTCATTCAACTGTTAGGGTACTAACACAAAAAAGAGAGAGAGGTTTGATCTTACACTAATTTGGTTTAAAATTTACTTTGGAAAGGGAATCTCTTTTTCTTTGTCTTTGGTCAGTCAGCCTGATTTATTTTTCTTCTTGTATAGAACTAGTAGATTTTCCTCTTTGGTGCAAAGAGCTTAATGTCATTGATTTGTTGATTAAAAACTTGTTAGAATAAAAGATGTCATTGTGAGTCCACCATCAACTTCATTGTGAGATGAGATCTACCCCTCAAATCCTCAATGACAAACTCAAGTACAATAACCAAAGGCTGTTGGTATTTACAGCCAGGGCATTTAAGTGCAATTTACAAAGAGTTTTTAGACCATCCTCGAATTATTGATTAGTTACAAATGAGGGCTTAGTTCTTGTTGAATTAATAGATAACTCACAAACCCTAAAAACTTCCCACTGAAAAAAAAATCCTAGAAACTTTGTCACTTCTTCTCTTTTTCTTCCTTTCTTCCTTTCTCTTTTTCTCCCTCTTTATCTATTTGTATTCTTTTTCCCTCTTCTCTCAATGTGCTCTGTAAATATCAGCGGTCTTTTAACAATTCCAAATTAGAAGACCTAAACCTTCCCTTTCATTCTCTAAAAAGAAATGATAAGTGTACAAAGAATCTTTGTCAAAATTCTTGACAATATTCTAAAACAACGGTCTGCATCAAAGTCAAACTTTGAAAAATTTTGGTCAACTTTTGTCTTTTAATGAAAATGAGTCATTAATTCGAGAATTTTGTCAAAAGATCTGTACATGTAGCACTCCCGTTCTCTGAATAGAGGTTTTCGGTTGGAGAATACAGGCCGAGCCACTACATCCACGCGTAGTATCTTCCTGAAATCCAAGATCGTTAGTATTTGCCAACATTACATGTTTGTTAAATGTCTGCTCCATCAAGAATTGGGAGGTAATAGAAATGGTTTGATTTTTTGTTTGAAATTGTCAACGGGTTGAAGGGCCCGACCCTTTACAAAGAAAGAATAAAAAAATTAACCAATGAAAAGTTCGAATCAACTAAAGTAAACCATATACATTCAAAATCAAGATAAAAAAACAGAGAAACTAAGGATGACGGACTCTGATAACACCCCTTTTATCATCCCTCAAAATCTTTTGTAGGTCTTCCAGTAATTCTGTTGGTAACAACTCAATAGTCCCACTAGCAGGTCGCATCTTCGAGAGGTAGTCGGCTGCCTGATTTATCTCTCGAAAAACATGTGCAATGGAGCACTCCTCAAATTGTTCCCATAGCGTCCGGATCTCTCGAAATAGTCGCATAACATGCCATGGAGGATCTTTCCCAATATTAGTTAAGATAGTCACAGTTAATAGTGAATCAGTGGCTATTCGAACCCGAGACCTGCCACATTTTTAGGGCTAGTTGAAGACCCATTTTGACCCCCTGAAATTTAATGTGCAAGGACCGAAATTCTTTCCGTTAGGGAAGCTGCTGCTATTATTGTTTCCCCTCGCGAATCCCGCAAAATAGCTCCATATCCAGCAAAAGTGGGATCGTATGCTCCATCAGTGTAAAAGAAATAACATGCTTAGATGACTTTTACTTGTAATGGTCGAACTTCACAATTTTCGTTAAGTTCAAGTAATCTACTGGGCCTTTGCATTAATTCTAACTTGACGGATTTGGAGGGATTTTGGACACTAGGATTTTAGAAATAACGTGCCTGAGCCTGCCCCATAACTCTAATATGTATAAAATCCTGAAAACAGACTGACCAACCTCCACGAGGGACAACTTTAATGGGTATAAAATCCTAAAACCGCACATGTCCGACCGGATGGTATAATAAGCACGTGGGACATGATCCGACCAGATGGGAGCATTTATAAGCGCCTCCCAAAATTATTATAGGGGCCTTCCCACCGTATCCGCCTTCCAAACACCTTCTTCTCCCTCTTCGTTATTGTTTCTTTCTCTCTCTACTTTTTTTCTCAATTTTTAATCTGAAAATCAATAAAAAATTAAACCATCAAAAACCTGTAAAGGAAATAAAAAATCTATCAACAAATATTATCGTTAAACACCACGAAAGAAAGCAAAAACATAGATTTGGTTTAAGGTCTTCGATCATAAGGAAATAAAAAAACCCATTAATCTTCAAGCATAAGATCTCCAGATTTTGTTGATTTTCTTAGGAGAGATAGAAAGATGGGAGAGAGACAAAGAAATAACTCTAAGGGTCGAACACTCACGGAAGGCGCCTATAGCAATTTTGGGAAAGTGCTTTTAAACGCTCCCCAACCTGATTGCCACACTTACAACACAAGTGTTGTCAAAAGTGAAACAAAAAAGCATGTCCCGAAACGATCCCAAAACATTGTCAAATTATCCCGAAAGTAATACTAAAGCGTCACCAAAAGTGGCTCCCAGAAGCTTCACAAAAAAGTGACCCCCACAATAGCCTGGTGAAAAATGGTTTCGAAAGCGTCGCAAAAATTGACCTAAAAAGCGTGGCCGTACTCACTAAAATTACAACCAGCATGGAAGTTGGGCTTAGTATCAGCTTCGGGTAGGGTGCTCATAGGACTTCCCAAACCCAAAATCAACCGTTAGAAAGCGCGGGAAAACAGGCATCTTTCAATTGCTTGGAAACAACGCAAGAACATTAAAATAAAAGCATAATTCAAAGATTAAAGCGATTCTATTTTTTCAATAACAACTCTCTCTCTTCTCACATTTTCACGATTCCAAATCCAAACGAGGGTTTCTTAATCAAGTAAGTATCTCTCTTCTGTTAACAAATCCTACTAGCTAGGATTCATATTATAAAACCCTAGTTCTTCTTTATTGTTTTCTTCTCCAAAATTGGCAAATAAAATTGAAATACTCAAAATGGAAGTTCTTAAAGGATTTCTAGGTTTTCTCTGGAAATTTCTCATCTTTTTTCCTATTTTTATTCTTCTCTTATTTCTTGGAATCACTAAAGGTATTCAATTTCATTTTTTTAGGTTTTTTCTTTATCCTCAATTGCCCTAGATTTTTATGTTTCTTTTTGTTAACTTTGATCTGTGATTGTATGTGTAGCTGTTCTTACTGGTCCGATCGTATTTTTCGTGATCGTGTTGGGGAACTCTGCTGTTATTTTAGGGTTATGGCCGTTACATGTGATTTGGACTTACTATACTATACTCAAGTATGAATACTCATCACCCATTTCATATGTTAATTCTATCTCTTGTTTTAGTTTCATTAGCTAGATGAATGAGAAAACTAGGGTAAAAAGAAATGTGGGTCGTTTTATTTGATTGCAGGACGAAGAAATTTGGTATAATTTTGAAAGGACTTTTGTGTCTCAACCTACCCATCCCATTATTCCTATGGCCTCTGGTTGGATTCATAGGAAGTTTTCTTGTTGGTTTAGTCTATGGATTATTTTGGCCTCTGATGTCAACTTTCGAGACGATGGACGAAGAGGTTCGAAACAAGTTAGTCAGACGCTTCACGGTATATACATATATATATATGCATTTTCTTCTACTCTTCCTTCTTGTTGATTTTAAACAATCTTGTTTGTTATTCTCCATTTTGAAGAAAAACTTCAAATTTGTCTTAATGGAAAGATGGTTTAATGTTTACGATATAACGTTTGCAGAATGGTACTTGGAGCTCCGTTTTGGGTGGATGCACAATTGTACGTGACCTTGCAGATGTTTGCTTCCATTCTTATTTCTCCGTGATGGATGGCATGCTTGAGTTGAAAACTGATAAGCCTACTGAGATAAAGTATTTCCATGCTTATTTTTGTGATAGTTTTACTCTTATTACTCGTGATTCTTAAGTCTAATAACGAGTTCATCTTCTTGTAGGATATCTCAGGTACCAGGATGCGCATTAGCAGGCATATTAGGGGCCTTGATCGATGTGCCTATTATTACTGGAATAGTGATCATCAAATCTCCGATTTTGCTATTCAAAGGATGGAACCAGCTTGTAAAAGATCTTATAGGAAGATCAGGTCCCTTTCTTGAAACTGTTTGTGTCCCTTTTGCTGGGATCTCGATATTGTTGTGGCCAATTGCAGTTGCTGTAGCTGCTTTAGTTGGAATTAGTTCTAGCATTTTTCTCGGGTTTTATGCCGCTGCTGTTGCATATCAGGTACGATTTTCAATCATTTGATCATCTCTAGTAGATTCTAGTGAGTTTACTTCCAAAATTTATGCTTTAAGAACTTTGCTATCATTAGGTAGTAACAGTACGTTTATTTTGTGTTTTCCTCGTTCTGCTAGGAGAACTCGACAAGGAGAGGACTGCTCTATATTATTGCCGTATTGTCGTTGTTTGATGAGTACACAAATGATTTGCTAGACCTTCACGATGGTTCCTGCTTTCCTAGGTAACCTTTATATTCTGCGAAGGTCCCATTTTGGACTTCCCCCAAAAAATGTTGAAGATCTTATCATAACATTTGTTAATATGATCTTCCAGGCCTAGATACCGGGAAGGAGTTGATTCCAATTTGCTCTTGGTGTCGGTCAAACAACCAGAGCAACCTAAATTTGTTCAGCCAAAACAACATCCAGTAAGAACACCTTCCATGAAAATGCAAGCACTGAAGGCCGTGGCAGTAAGTAAAATAGAATTAAAATTGAGATTTTTCGTTGTTGGTTGGTCAAGTACTATATCGGTTGGCCCTTCAGAGTCTTTTACGGGTATAAGTTGAAAATTTGATATCAAAAGGAATTGGTATGAGTAGAAACTAATGGTCTGCTTGAATATCAGATATGGGATAATCTCTTCAAAGCTTGCGAGTATACTGGTAAAGAGCTTGTTAATGCTGGAGCCATAAGTATAGATGACCTGGAGCAATGGCAATACTCGAAAAACGAAATAATTAACATCGGAATTCCTGCATGTATGTTTCTTCAATGCTTCTTCCGCTCTATCAGGAGTGGTTCCACTGGCTTTCTCATGCGTACGTATAACCGCAAGTTACTAAATTTTATATTATTTTCGGGTCTCGCATCTCACTACGTCTCTTTTGACTTCTTCATTGATAATTTCCTACAAATGAATGAGTTGGATGTACTATCTCTCACGTCCACTGTTTTCATGCCGATTCAGGTGACAATGTTGAATTGACACTTGAGAATAGGCCAGAGGGTAGAGTATTTGACTTTCTTTACGAACCGATGTCTATCATGAAAGACCAAATAAAGCTTCTCGATTTACAAGAAACAGAGGAGCTCTATCTCTACAAATATTCTCTCTACTGTGGTGTTTCACAGAGAGTTGAAACCTGTAAGAATGGTGGATTTCCTCCGGACGATGGCATTCGAAAAGCTCAAATAGAAGGCATAAGCAGAAGGTAATCTAATTGATGTCTACAACATTTCATTCGTTCAAGCTTATTCAAACTTGAATTTTTACCCTAACTTTGCTAAAGCTAAACAAGTAATTTTATGCCCATGACTTCTTTCATGCTCTGGGACTGATCATGCTTTGTGCTGGTCAGGTTGCAAGGGTTTTGCTTGACACTATCAAGACTTCCTACCTTTCGACGCCGATTTCATGAAGTTGTAAAAGCTTTAGTTCAAGAAGCAAACAGGAAAAGAAACCCAACGGAATCGGAAACCAGTATAGAGCCATAAACAATACTATTGGAATTGGAAACCAGTACCGAGCCATAAACATTACTACATATAAAGTCATTCACATACTAAAAGTTCTCACATTCATCTATATGTCTAAGATTAAGCTTGAAAAGAGTAGGAAATATCACATTAAGACCTTCTAATCCAATCATTCATTAAAGAACTTTTACGCATGAATGACGCTAACCTTCATGATTGCAATACTTTTCCTAATCTCAATCAACTCGAAGATACAGACATCGCCTTCTACCACGCCAATTTCTTGTTTGCATGTTGACCACCCTTTCGATAATTGAACTGCATAAGCTCTTTCATGGTATCCCACTTGCCATGTTTTCTTGTTGGGTCCTTGGAGTGTGACCTTCTCTATGCCCTTGTTCTTTAGATATGTCTTTGCAAATTTGGCAGGAACGTGCTACACATCACAAGAAAAAGTTTTTGCATTTTAGAAACCAATTACATAAAAAAAATGTTAAATTACATATTAAGTTTAAGAAAGAAAAAAGTGAGGTTTTAGATTGAAAATCGTCACCAGATATCCGCAACAATACGCTTCTCGCATATATAAAACAAAGTAAGGATGATTAGACTTGAATTTCTTAGCTTCTGCCTTCGCCTTTTTGTTTCCTTCACTTCTGGACGCATGCGAGTAAACTGGCCTACTTGATTTCTTCGTGTTCCCTTCATCTTCTTCTTCATCTTCTTCTTCTTCTTCTTCTTCTTTAATGGTGGGCTCTTGTGTTTCTGCATTGATATCAAGTTGTTAAAGACTAAGGAAACAGAAAATTTCATTTCACAGCCAAGGCCCATAGTTGTTAAGAATGTGACTGGGCCCTAAAATTAGTGGCCTACTGTCTTATAGGAATTTACAGTTCTGCTGGGTGGTTCTATTGGGCCTCAAGTAGAAATGTTTGTACACTAGACATCAAGGGCTGAAGTTTATGCCCATGTCCATGGCCAGGCATAGGCATTGCCCTAAAAAAGTGAAGAAAATATATAGGAAGTTCACCTTCATGATCAACTTTTTGTTTTCCATGAACATCTAATCTTGTACTTGTGCCAATATGATCCTCCTCCATAGTGGTTTTAAACTTCTTCCCTTGATCTGTGTTTATCTTGAATTGTTAAGATCATCAAGACTATGCATTTTGAAGATAGAGGGAGTGAGTGAGAGAGAGTGAGAGAGAGAGAGAAAACTTACATGTTTTCTTATGGGTATTTGAGTTGTTTTCAGGCAATGGCAACTCTAATCTTCCGGCATGAATACCGTATAACCCAACTTCAAACATAGAGGTATCCACATAGTAGAACACTAAAAGATCAGCAAATCTCAACGAGTGAGCTATAACAAATTCTGACCAACCACCACCTTGGAAAAACAGATCTTTGTTTTTCATCATTAGTTTTACGTTCCAAGATCTCCCTGATGGATTTCTAAAAGTTACTTTGGAAGGGAAGCTATCTTTGAAGTTCTCCTTAACAAAAACAGTTGGTATCCTCTGCACAAGAAATAAAATGTTTAGTAAGTAATTT
>BEHA01050467.1:1326525-1336626 GCA_002897215.1 Eschscholzia californica subsp. californica | reverse complement strand
TGATGATATTGAACAGGATTTCATTGATGATTGTTTGGATATTATGGAACATTCTTCTATGCCTTTTGATGATCCTGAAACTGTCACCAAATCTACTTGCTTGGTATGTTCTTTTCTCTTTTAAGTTTATCTTACTCTCAAAAAACCATATTTCCAACTAATAGATATGACCTAGGCATTATATATCTCGTTGTTCATTCTCACGCGCCCCTCACTTAGGAGTTTTTTTTTTTCAAGTGACGTGGAGCATGTGTGGTTTGTAAACCAATCATGGTATTACTGTTCCGATACCATGTTAAATTTAGTTAAACTTGCAACACGTTGCGACAGTTCTGCAATAATTTTGCGACACTTTGCAAGACCTTGCGACAATTTTACGACACCTTGCAACAATTTTCAATAATTTTACAACACCTTGCAACAACTTTGCAAAAAATATTAAGTTTTAACTAAAAAATAATAAAAAAAAGTTTGGATTTTAAATTAAAAGGAGCGTAACTTGTCTTTTTAACCTAAAAAAAAAGTTTAAAAGGGATTTTCGACCAATTTTCTGTTTAACTTTGTAAGTTTAATGATCTCTTTGGTTTTTGCCTTTCTATACTCTGATATTAACTAATTACTAAGCTTAATTTTTCTAATGTTTTGGTGGTTGGTCACGTGACAGAGGTGGCATAGCAATAAAACCGACTCCACCTACAAGTGAAAGTAGAAAGGAAGTTTTATAGGACCTCTACAATTTTGTTAAAAGGCCTCCCCACCAATCAATAATAACAAAAATGTGGGCCCTGTAAAATCTATCAAAGTAAATCAACATTCAAAAGTCACGTGCTCATGTGGGTGTGGTGGAAGAACTACGTAAAATTAAATATAAAATGAGGTCCAAATCTAAGCACTCTTACCAATAATAAAAATAAAGTGGAAGTGGGCTGGCATTTTGATTTTAAAATGTAATTTTTTTTCTTCTAATTCAACTGCACATAAAATAAAAATAATTAATGATTCATCTACTCTAGAGGTCCCAAATTCCATCTAATGACATTATCTATAATTTATTGAATTTAGGTTTTAAGAATATAAATAATTCTAGTATATAGGACAGTTTATATGATTTTTATGAGTCTAATTAAAATAGTCAACTATAGACATATTGCATCTCTGAATCTATTAAAGCCATAAATGAAATGTAATAACGTCAGGAGAAAGATCATTTGACTAAAAAAAAAAAACAATTTCATTAGTAAATGGTGGAGGTGAATAAATTTCTAATTGGCTATGTCTTTTAATATGGTAAGATCCAAATGCTGGTCTCTGACTTCACACATACAGGTGAAGTAAAATAACTAATTAATAGTTTAGGAGTATACGAAGTTAATATGTAATTGTTGTAGAAATGTATTTTCATTTCATTTTTCCCATACATGTCCAACTATCTTTAATATATAAAAACATTTTCACATAATGTGCTCAAAAACAAATAAATTTAGATCTTTAAACACTCGAAATTAAGTTTTAAAAGGAGAGTTGTTGCAATTTTCTGTTCATCTGAATGAGGCCAGTAAGTTTTTAAGTATTCAATTCAAAATCGATTGACAAAATAAATCACAGATAAAAGAAATATTTCTTTCGAAAAGATATTCTTATTTGTTTAAGGTTTTTAATCTTTGAAAATTTCCATAAACAAGACAATTTAATTGTTAAAAATTTATTGAACTTTTTACGGTGAGTATATGTTGTCTTCTATATATCTCATATTTTTCTAAGTTTTTTTGATGAGGCAAAATAGTATATTACTCATTAAAACACAACCATACAAGTTTGCAACCAACAATACAATCGAACAACACTTGCAAGTTGCAACATCTAATTAATAATTTTATAGTATCTATTTTTTTAAAGTATACATTACCGTTTATCTATATCAAACTTAAAAGATAGGTTTACCGTAAGGGTAGGAATCAGTTCGGACGGGCGGGAAACGAACACTAAGTCAACCGGTCCGGGCGGAACGGGCATAAGCCTTAAGTGTCCATTCAGACATCCGGACAAAACGGGCAGGCATTTCGGATTTTTTTCTAACAAAGTGCCCGTCCGTGACCGTTTTGATAGTCGGGCAAATCGGGTATCGGTCGGTCGGACACCGGTTACTAATGAACAAATAAAAAAAATTTATCCGAAATTAAAAATGTTTAGTAACTAAATACAACTTTCTAAACTCCCACTTTACAATTCCAAAAAGTATATGAATACAAAATTAAAAGATAATCATTGAAATTTCTCATGGATTACGATCGGTTGTATTCTTCTTTACATGGATTACGATCGGTGCATTGTGAGTTCTACGGTGTATTGTGGGTTCAAGGGCTACTGATGAGATATTGAGATTTTGGTGGAGAGAGAGACTAGAGAAGTAGAGAGGTGAAGATAAGATTAAGAAAAGTGAGTTCTATGGTTATATATTTTTACTCTTGAAAACTAACGGTTGTAGCTAATCCTACAAATCTAAAGGCTTAAAATCAATCATATAGGCGGGCGGGTATAACGGGTAGGATAAACGAACGGGTATGGACGGATTCGGTCGGACGGACAATATAAGTGGGCGGATTCGGTCGGACCACCGGGTAAAGACCTATGCCCGCGTCCGTCCGCATAAGCTCTTTCGGTCGGGCGGGTACGGACCGATTCAGGCAACGAACGGTCACAGACCCTTCGGACTCGGGCGGATTCCGGGTTTTCGGACCAAAATCCCACCCCTAGTTTACCGTCGAGACTCGAGAAGTACTGGCTTATCAAATAGGACAAAGGATGAAACAGTAATTTCACAGATTAAAACTACCATTTTACCCCTCGTCGTTTTGATAATGTCAAGAAGATGTACCTCTTCACATTTAAAATTGATGAGTGTGTTTAAAATTTATTTACTTATTTGGTTCTTTACAATTTCTTGGTTCTGAAACATAAATACTGTTTAAGTTCTAAATCTCTTTAATTATCGATTACGTTTGATTACCTATTTGATGGTTTGGATAAAAATTATTGTTAGCTTGTGTTCTTGATCGACTATGTAACTTTTTTGTCCTCCTTTGAATGATGGGTTTTTGTTTGCAAGTGTAGGATATGATAATGGGTGCAAGTGACGGCCCAGCGGCAGCCCTAACATGGGTCCTATCCTTGGTTTTGAACCATCCCCAAGTGTTGAAGAGAGCCAAGGAAGAATTAGACAACCAAGTTGGAAAAGAAAGACAAGTAGAAGACTCTGATATGCCTAACCTTCCTTTCATCCAAGCCATTATCAAAGAAACAATGAGATTGTACCCTGCCAGCCCACTCATGGAACGACGAACAACGGATGATTGTAAGATAGGTGGGTTCCACGTACCGGCCGGCACTCATCTATTGGTCAACGTTTGGGAGACGCAGAGAGACAAGGAAGTATGGAAAGAGGAACCATTAGAGTTTAGACCAGAGAGATTCTTGTCAAACACCACAGAAGTTGATCTCAAAGGACAACATTATGAGTTGATACCGTTCGGAGCAGGTAGAAGGATATGCCCTGGTGTTTCTTACTCACTGCAATTGATGCATTTGGTGCTGGCTCGTCTCCTTCATGGCTTTGAGATAAGGACACCAACGGGTGTGAAGGTCGATATGACAGAAAGTCCAGGATTTATTAGTCACAAACTTACGCCACTTGAAGTTCTTATTAGACCACGATACCCTAACACATAAGCTTCATGGGGTTGTTGTAAAATCGGGTTGCCTTTTGCTTGATTTCGTTCTTCACTTCTCATTCCTCGGTACCTTTTTATGTACCGCGTACCAGTATTTTGTTTTTCTTCCCAAAATCTAAGATGTTTTTGTCTCATCCACTCTTCTTGGAGGTGACAATTTACCTTCTCGAATAATACTCGCAATTTATGGTGCAAATAAAGTAAAAGCAGTATTCTTGGTTGCTAAATACTCATTCTCCTGTGGGACTATTCTCATACGCCCCCTCACGTATGGGGTTCTTTGAGCAACATGTGTATTTCTTTCGGGTGACGTGGAGCACATGTGATTTTTAAGCCTATCACATGTGGACTTAGTTTTGATACCATGTTAAGTTTGTGGTCATCCAACTCAAAACCAATTGGCAAGAAGTGGATAAGACTTATACCTTATATTCTTGGTTGCTAGATACCCATTCTCTCATGTGAGACTATTCTCATAGTATGTACGCTTTTTTAGGCAATTTATGTAGTAGTAAAACGACATATGATTCTATGGTTTTTAAGGATCTAAGTACCAAAGTTATGGTTTTATTTATATGTGTGTATTCAGTCAAGTTGTATTATCATAGTGTATCGACTCCATGTACATAATGGCTTGTTGGGCCATTGCAAAAATTAAGCAGAACAATGCTAGAAGAGGCTACAAGTCAAAACCCTACTCTAAACCTACACAAAATCAGCCGTCTCTCTTTTCGAGTCAGTGTTTTGATGGGTTGGGCAATTTCACTTTCGTTGGACGATTGATCCTATTTAGATCCGTAGAAAGTATACTTTTGTCGCTTCTTATATCGCTTTTCAAAAGAAATTGTTTCCTTCCACTCACTAAGCCTAAATGATGGGTCTGGGCTTCGGTCAACAAATCACAGTTAAGTAATACATGTGTCGCTAGAGCCTGCGGCCCATGACAAACCTACTCTTTCTTTATAGAGCCTGCTGCCCATGATTTAAGGCTGATTAATGTAACCGATTAAACTCACGAAATTAATATATTTTAATTGGTAATTTAAATGTCGCCGGGAATGAAATAATTGTAACTGGTAATTTAGTGTCGGGAACCCACGACACTCGTCTCAATGCCATTATTTCTCCCTCCCCAGACATCTCTCAAGGTCCAAGAATCAAGTGTTTAATAATTGATTCTAAATCAATCCCCATAATTCATCTCTACCAATCAGTTACTAACTATGAAAGATTACTTCTTTTATTACATTCGGTTCTTGATTTATTATTGTCTAATCATGTATTTCGATTAATTGCAGGAGAATAAACTACCCATTTGATGAATTAGGGGTTCAATCTTGAGATTCTGGGTTGATTGATTTGAGATCAGAAAAGATGAAGATGGTAAATTAGAAGATGAAGAAACAGAGGAAACCTTCATTAAAGGAGAGAAGAAAGGAGAGAAGAAAGGAGGGAGAGAAGAAAGGAGAGAGAGATTTATTTTTATGTTGAAGGTCGCCGGCCGGAAAATTTTCCGGCCGGCAACCTTCGTCGGAGAAGAAAGAGGTGAGGTGGAGAGACATGTGTGGTGGAGAGGGAAGTGAGGTGGAGAGAGATATTTACTAATTAAGTTTATTTTGAAAATATATTAATGGGAAGGGTAGTTGTGGCATTTACATGAAAATAGGGGGCCAAATTTGATTTTACAGAAAACAGGGGGCCATAAAGGAAGCTGGTCACAAAGTAGGGGGCCAAATAAGAATTAACTCAAACAATTATTTCTCTGTTGGTGTAGGCCGTGAGTATCCGACAGAACCACGTTATATTATCGTGTCGTTATTTCAATGTCTATCGCCGATTATTACATATTCGTGAATTTAAGAGTTTGACAAGTTAGATTGAGACTAGCAAACTCAAGCCAACAACATTCAAAGGGTCAATTCTGACCTTGATTAATTACCTGTAAATTAGAAAGTAATGAGAATCAGAGTTGGTATCAATTTTATTTCTTATTCAAAGGAAACTAGCGTTGAAGCGGAGCATTAATGAAATAAATCAACTACTTAAACACTTCATTCATCTTCGAGATGCGCATATGATCTCTCTCCACAAATTATTCAAATTTAGGTAAAAAACTTCATTTTTTCTTGAAGAGGATTTGAGAAAGCATCCATTCTTCACCTTCGTTGTATCCGAACATCTCAACCCCAAACATGCAGAAAATTCTCCAAAAATTAGTTAACCTTACTACTTCTTCCTCTGTCTTTGTTACAGATTTCAGTATTTCTTTCACTTCATCAATTTTTGCATCAATATTTTTTAACCATTCTTCACTGCAAAATGTCACCAATAGAAAAAGGTTAGGGGCTGAAATACATTCAAGCTTATTTTTGGACTCTTTATTGATCAAGTCTTTATTTCTCAAATACTATTTTAATTGCCCCAAATCGGCGACTTTTTTAAATCAAATTCTCAACAAGACTCTATTACAAAGGAGCATTTATAATGACAAGTTTGACAACAATCGTATTAAACAGTCCAGTTTGGGTGTCTATGATGTGAATCGGGTCATTATGAAAGTTGTTAATATGCCTTGTTGGAAATTTTTCATGAGGAAGATAACATTCTCAAAGTTTAATAAGAGTATAAGCATAGGAACATTACTGTGTGCGAGAAAAATGTTTTCCGTTCAAAGTCGAATGGTCAACGACTGATAATTCATCCTGCATATAAATAAATTAAGATAAGAATCAAATTAATAATCTTCATTAAGCATTTTCTAGATAATTATTGGTCATATTCAGAAATTAAAAGTTGATAATTAGAATTCTGAGCTCACTTGGAAGTATAAAAGTAATGAAGCAGAGGGCATGGTTAGGGTTCCACCAGGGAAGATGTATTCACCTATCCAGTCTTCTTCATCAACAGGCTATGTATAGAATTCAATTATTAATCAAAAATTCAAATCTTTTAAACTTTTTTTAAAGTCAAAATGCAATTAATTAGATGTCAAAAATGAAAAGAAAAATGATTAATTAATTACCACAAGGGGGTAAGCCAAGGTTTTGTGACAGACATGTTGAATGAAAAGAAACCCATCATCTTTCAACCATTTTGATATCCTCCCAAGAAGCAGTCCATAGTTCTTCAAGTGCTGTGAAAAGAATTAAAACTTCAAACTAATTGAAAGATCAGTACAAATGTTTAATTTGTGGTCATTCAACTCAAAACTAATTGAAAATGATTGGAGATGATCTAGGCATTATATTCTTAGTTGGTGAATCGTTATTCTCCCACGTGGGACTACTCTCACACGAACATAATAATCTTTTCAAATAACTTTATTTATGTACAGCTATATGTACCTCAATCAATCCAATAGCTAATATACGATCGAACCTCTCTTCCATTTCATGAGTTGTGGCATCTCCTAGCACTATCTTAACGTTTGTCAACTCTTGTTCCCTGTGAAAATATCATAAAATAAGAACAATATACATTTCTATATCTATACGAAGGTGTTATGTGCATAAAGATTTTCACAAAATTCTCGACTTTCTGACTCACTTTCACTAGCAGACAAAGATTTTCCAGAAGCACCACTTACTTGCATTTGCTTTCGATGAAGTCTTTATGCCATAGAGAAGCAGTAGTTCCAGTGACTTTGCAATTAGGATAGTTATTGGCGACGTATAAAGTAAGAGAACCCAAACCACAACCAAGATCAAGTACACTTTGACCATCTTTTATTTGTGCCTTCTCTGTATATAATTCCATCATTGCAATCTCCCCCTCATCCAAGGTCGTTTCATCGTGCTTGTAGTAACAAGAACTATATACACATTATTTATGCCTTTAGAGTTAGTAATACGAAAAACCACCCGTTTGAGAGACAGAGTGAGAGAGAGAAAAAAAAAATCGTAGTTGGGGAGTAAAAAAGGAGAAATTTTAAAAAAAAAAAGTATTAAAAGTCGTCCGCAATGATAATTTTTCGAACGCCCATTAACTTTCGAAAAATGTCCTTTGTTTTCTAGATGGGGTGGCCATATGAAAATACACTTATACCTTCCTTTAAAAGTTCGGTACATAAATTTTGATGGATCCTATCGAGAATCACAGGCCTCATGTGCATCTTTAGTTCGTAACTCGAGTGGAGTAACGTTGGCTTCTCGAGCAATTGTGATTGAACCAATTTCTCCGATGAGAAGTGAAATCGCCGGCTTCGAATTAGGTTTAACCTTAGCTGAGGAGATGAATCTCTCCTCTTTTATAATAAAGGGAGAGGCTAGGATTTTGATCGACTTAATTGTGGTCGTGGATCCTGAGGTACCTTGGAGAATATCAGCCAAGATCAGCGGTATACGAGCGAGAATCAACGACAGGCCGTTGGATGTAAGATACTGCCCTAGAGTTCATAATAAGGACGTGCATTTATTGGCAGCATCAGTTATACCCAACCAAAATTAATGTTCCTAGTTTAGCCCTTCTGATGGTAAATTAGTTTCAATTTCGCCCCTTTTTTAACTTTGTTGTAATTTTGGGGTCTGAATATTATAACCTATTATTTATTATATTTGACTTTCAAAAAAAAAAAAAAAAAAATTCGGTACATACATATCTAGGTCTAGGAGTAAGAAAGAGACAAGGGTTGACTTTTAATTTTTTATTTCCAAATTTACCCCTAATGTCTTTCTGTAATTTTTCGGAGCTGATACTATGCCTGGCCTGGCCAGATTTACTTTCTCTCTCCTCTATCCTCTGACCCTCCATATGAAGTTCAATTCTCTGTCACTCTCTCCCTCTCTCTCTTAACTTAATTCATCTTTATTAACAACATTACTGTGAAAAAAAAAAGGACGAAATTGAAGCAGGTGTGGGGGGTCAAACGGGCGAATTGGCCAAATATATACTAACTTGAAAGTAGCTAGCCCTAAATTTTACCTTTCTTTGAGGGAGCTCCCAAGCTGGATTTTGTTGAAGGAAAATGGTGCTTCATACACCTTTATATTGAAACTTTCCACCTCATCTGCTGCTATTTTCATTCCCCTCAGAGCTGAAACACACAAATATCAAAAATATAAGTAGAAAGAATGAGATTACTATTAGTATTAACTATATTGTAGTATACATACAGTGAACAAAGTGAAGAAGTTGAGCAAGTTGTTGTTCATGGTTGGATTTGTAACCCCATTTGAGTCTCTTTTCTAAATCATTTCTAATTAGTTCTCTTATCTCTTCATCTCCAACTAACCCTAGTTCCATTTCATCTATAAGTTCCTTCTTATTATTCCATTTCTTTACTACCAGATCTGCCGCCATTATCTTAATTAATCACCTCAAGTTAATGTACTACTCAACACAAATATATATTGAGAAGATTGTAGTTTGTTAGAAATGATGAGAAGGAAAGGTAGCTCTCGTTTTGTATTTAAAGAGATATTTTACTACTATTACTACTACCCTTCAGGGGTTTACCAATCTACATATATATTTTTATTTTATTTTGATGGAGTGAATGGATCTCTCGGGTCGGGCCAAAAAACTTCACTCGTTGTCTGTGTGGGACTGTTCTCAACCTTACAAACATTTATTGATATACACGTGTGTCTCTAACACAAGTACTTTTTTTCTCTCTCTCTCTCCATGTACAAAGTGTTTCCACAAATATCAAAAATTCTATTCGTCCTTCAATTTTGGTCCTTCCTCCAGCCCTCCACTGTTGCGGCGACATATCACGGGAGTATATTTTATCAACGTTCTATCTAATTGTTCCACACTCAAGTGATATATCGCCACATCAGCGGAAGTCTGGGGGATAGACCAAAATAGAGGGATGAATATGCATATATCAATTAATTATGAAATCCGCTTAAGTATAGTAATAGTGCATACATGCTTATTCAAATACTGTGTACATGTGTACGTTAGCTTTCTTGGTCTAATATTAACATTGACATCATTTTCATGAGTTTGAAAACATAATCTTATATTTTATACTTATTTGGATTTTAGACAGGAACTTACTACCTAATATGATTAGGTATCAATTTTATATATTCATTAGACATGTGAATAATTGAAAGGACTCTATGAATATAATTTTAAACTAATCTTCTTTGTAAAACGATCTTTTGGTAATCTCACAATAACTATTGTTTACATCAATTTTCTTATAGAAATGAATTTAATTTGCTACCTGTCCTTTTCATAAGTTGAAATCGAGTGTTTGGAGTAGTTAAAAGTGACACGAAGCACTATTTTTTGTCTAAATTTAACCGACAATAACAGATTCAAGAAATAAGAGTATGTTATTCTCTCTCCCTCTCTCCAAGCTAACTAACTTTCTCTTTGAAATATTGGTGAACCTTATGTAAGAGCAACTCCAACGTGGGGC
>BEHA01050467.1:1307911-1318772 GCA_002897215.1 Eschscholzia californica subsp. californica | reverse complement strand
AAAAAAAAAAAAAAAAAAAAGAGAGATTGAGAAGATGACCGTATCTCTATAAAAGAGGTGCCTATAGAGAGCTAAATCGGCCGAATGTTGTAACACGTGGCCAACTCATAGTCGAAGTTTGTTTTGACAGGTGTCTTGTTCAATTACGAAAACGACGTCAAAGTAAAGGAAGAAGAAGAAGTGGTGGATTAGCTAGCGTCGTTTTCTTTGGGGTTGTCAATCTCTCTCTCTCTCTATCTCTAATAATTCTCCAAAATACTCCTCATCAATTCTCCACCTCCGTCTGTGTATACTGTATACAGATCTCTCTCTCTCTCACTCTTACTTAGAAGAATCAAATCAAAAAATGGTGAGGCCGGCAAATTACTTGGCGATGAAAACCGATCAGGCGATCGTCGTCGAATCGATTCATTCTGATATGAATGAGCTTCGAATTGCTGCTAAAAAGCTCCTCAACGATGCTATCAAACTTGGAGGCCACGGTTTTGTCACCACTTTCCTTCAATGGTTCGCTTCTTTCTCTGCTATGTAAGATCCCAACTAACATCCTCTCTCTCTCTCTCTCTAGATCTTTCCTTCAATTATATCTAACTTCGATCAAGGGAGTTAACTGATGATGGATGACCTTACTGATCTCCTGATTTTACGCTAATCTAGTAGATATATTATATGTCCAATTACTTCAGACGACCAGATCTTCTGAATAAGAGATCCTTAACAGTCATGTATAGAACTGACCTAATTTGTTTAGGATTTCAAAAAGATGGAGTAAATAAATTGACCTAATTTGGGGTTTCACAATGTAAAATTGATGCTCAATAAATTGACCTATTTGTTCCCTCCCATTTTTCATACCCATTCTTATTACTCTATGAAGGAATTGTGAAGAGTTTTATTCAATCACCTGAGAGGGCTAAATGGTTTCCGAGTTGGTTGTGCCATTCAACTAGCTTGGGAGTTTACCATGACCTGTACACATAGATTGGGTTAAACAAGAAGAACAAATGGAGAGACTGGTTTAAAGTAGTTATCCTCGGCCATCGATCTAACTTTCGAAGTTTTGATGAATGGTCTATTTATTCGGCGACAATTTAATGACACTTTCTTTAATCGACTAATGTGAGTGGTCCTGTGATTCTCAGCTTAGTAACTCAGAATCATCAAAAACACGAATCACAACAATCCACATAGGAGCCAAGAACTGGTAGCCCAGTTGGTCAGTGCATACGCAATGCAGAGGTCCCAGGTTCGATCCCATGGAAGTGCAAATCCAGGAATATTGAACTTGCGTATAAATAGTGTAGTTTCTGTAGGCTTTAGGCCATTTCTTTCGTCGGGTATAGGCCAATTAATTTCGTTAGGCTTTAGGCCAGTAGTAACTCGGCAGTTATCGTGCTCATCATATCGTATCGATGTATCAATGCCTTTGTAATGACTATGTTGTCAATATTCAAAAAAAAAAAGAACAACCCACATAGGATTCTGCCTAGAGTCTAGTTGGTTTTCTTGTTCCCTAGCATTTTTCTTACCTATTCTTATTACTCTACGAAGGAATTGTTGAGAGTTTTATTCAATCACCTAAGAGGGCTAAATGGTTTCCGAGTTGGTCGTGCCATTCAACTAGGTTAGTTGGGACACTATGACCCGTACACATAGATTGGGTTAAACAAGAAGAAAAAACGGGGAGCCTGGTTTAAAGTAGTTATCCTCATTCATCAATCTAACTTTCAAAGTTTTGATGAATAGTCTATTTATTCGATAACAATATAATGACACTTTCTTTAATCGCTTTGAGAACTTAAACTTATTTCTGCAAATGCTTGCTGCAGATATTTGTTGATCTTGGACCGAACAAACTGGAGGACAAATATGCTCACTTCACTTTTAGTGCCATATATCTTCTTTAGTTTTCCTTCAGTATTATTCAGCTTGCTAAGGTGATTTATTCTTAGTCGCTTCGTATTCTTTCCCTTCTTCGTTTTGCTCATTTTATATTAGTCACTAAGTTTATTAACTCGCCGAGCAGAGGAGAAGTTGGAAAATGGATTGCTTTTGTTGCAGTTGTATTGCGACTCTTTTTCCCAAAGCACTTCCCAGGTACGTAATTTAGCTTTTCTTCAAAATATCTCTCTCTCTAGGTTTTAATACTGATTACATGTATGCTGCCAAAGTTGTTGAAGTGAAACTCTTGTTCCGTGTAATCTAGGTAATGTTCATAGGTGTAGTCTTAGTTATTAGGTCCTTTTTCTTTACTTACTATAACTTTTACCACCCATGAATCAAACCCCACCTTGACGCTTTAGACAACTATACACGTTACCATGGCTACCAAACAGGCTTCATTATTCCGCTTCGTTCTATACTGTAATAGCTATTTAGGTGTTACTTTTCATCATTCCACTTCCGTTTACTTATCGACTAAAGTTTACCTAATAATATAAACGGCAACTGTGTGCAGACTGGTTGGAAATGCCAGGATCATTGATTCTTCTGTTGGTGGTGGCTCCTAGTTTTATTGCTCACACAGTAAGAGATGGCATAGCTGGTGTTATCATATGTCTTGTCATTGGATGCTACTTACTACAAGAGCACATCCGGGCATCGGGCGGATTCAGAAACTCCTTCACCAAAAGCAATGGTATCTCCAATTCAATCGGTATCCTTGCTTTGATGGTTTACCCCGTGTGGTCCTTGGTACATTTCCTTTGATATCCTCTCGGCTCTCGTTTAATAGTAATCGATTGTTTGGTTGTGTATTTGTTAGACCTTCAAATAAATTGTTGTGTGGTTGATTGATTTGCTTGCTTTGCTATGAAACTGTACTCGGATTTCCAATTGAACAAGTGGTTAATGTCTGAACTTTTGAACTATATGAGTAAATGCATATATGAATTGGTCTTGTTGTTAAAGAGCGGGCTGGGTTTAGAAGAGGGCATCTTAAATGGTGAACAGGTTATATCGAAAATCTTAGTATTTCGATATTTCAGCCCGATGATATATACTATACATAAGGGGATGCTTCTTAGATATTCTAAGCAATCGACGGCAGCAGAAAAAAAAAACAGATGTTATAGCCGTATTTTTTTGTACTATTTGATTGTTAGAAGACGGCTGAAACCGTTTAAGAAGAAAGAAATAATACGGGGAACGATATGATGTAACCCAACGTTTAAGGTTTCTTTCTACTAGATCAAACGCAAGAGTCCTTGACAAAAAAAAATCAGACGCAAGAGAAATACTATGAAGGTGATTGAAATTGTAGCTAATAAGTGAATGGAGAGACCATGAAAAAACGATGAAGCTGTAAGCTGATTAAAAACTGTACTTGTGGGCTTGATTAGAACAGAGGCAAACTTATGTACCAGGAGCAAGGATAGCATAAAAAAAGTTGAGTAGAACAAATCATTGTTACACATTGTCACGTAAATATATAACTACTATATCACTTATATCAATCTGGCCCATTAGCTCAGTTGGTTAGAGCGTCGTGCTAATAACGCGAAGGTCGCAGGTTCGAGACCTGCATGGGCCAAAAGAAAATTTAATATTTTGTGTGATCAAAATCAATCATATGCTAGTTTTCCGTTTGTATCCATCCCTCAAGTATGATCATATTCTCCACCTTTGTGGACCTAGAAAAGAATTTTTTATATGTATAGCGAGTTTCACGTTACTACGTCGAAGGCATTAGAAGCCTAGATCTAAAAAGGTAAAAAGTAGAACTTCAGAAAAAAAAAAAAAAAAAAGGAAGAAGCACATAAAAGAAAGAAGACTATTGAATAGGCCACATATCCAAATTTCCTCTTATTATGAAGTCAAGTACATTATTCATCTATCTCATCAAAAAAAAAAAGTACATTATTCATCTTTTAGAGATTCTGAATTATTTGGACAAATCCATTGGTTATAAATGATGACACTCACTAATGAGTCATGCCTATGGGCAAAAGAATTTCCAAATTGTTGCTTTTAGAAATTCTTTGATGATCTTGTTCGATTCGAGTATCATAGTCTTTGATAATCACATTTAAGTTCTTCCCAGAAGAGATTAATTGATAAACATTATTCAGTAATCAAATTATACTGCATTTGCGCTTGGAATAATTCTACCACATCATTATTCTTATCAAAGAAATATATCCCCCTTACCTTGCAAGCTCTTTAGTGGTGGCTCTTAGTGCTCATCCAAATATTCCCTTCTTTCGCTTTTTTTAGGTTATTTTAATAGAGGAATAGATTCTGAAATTCTATGATCCAAATATTCCCTTCTTTCGCTTTTCTAGGTTATTTTAATAGAGGAATAGATTCTGAAATTCTATGATCCATATTATAGATTAGGAAATAAGAGCATCGATTTAAGTTTCCACATAATTAATTGATGTTTAGTAAGAAAGTCAAATTCAATATAAGATAAAGATTTCATGAAAAGTATATTACACCTCATATATGTTCTCCTATTTTTTTGATTTTATTCGCAATCATATTGATAGAAACTATAATAATATTCTCATTGAATTAGATTAGTATAACCATCCTAAACCATATTAATTAATACCTAATTAACCACTCAAATTTGAGTAATATTTATTAGCCATCTAACCTGAAATCTCCTCTGCAGTTTGTTTAATTTGTCTTGGTGCACTACATCACCATGTAAATTCATCTGCATTGCACATAGTTTATAGTTTAAGGACTCTTCAACTAATCAAGGAGTCCTAAAGTCTAACAACTCTGATACAGAGCCAAACCCATTTTCCAGTCGAATTTTGGTCGGGTGATGTGGTTGGACATGTTCTAGAGAGAAAGTTAATTCTACTCTTTCTAAATCTTGTTCCGACACATCAACCAACCGGGGTTCAGCCAAGAGATGGGCCGAGCATAACGTCATTTTCCATATCAACACAGTCGGATTGGTAGAGGGAACTTTTAGGTTATGTTATGACCTCATTGATGCTTAGGCCTCTTAAAGGAAGAAAAGACATATGATGCCCTAGCCCCTCTCAATAGCAACTACTATGAAGCACCCCACACACCCATTCTCTAAATATAAGCATCAATTCTTCCAACACCCATCAACTACAAGCCAAAACCCAACACCCTAATCCTTAAATGGTCAATCTTTCTAACTAATTATCTTATATAAACTTGTATGCTTCATCTTCTCATTCAATTCCCGTCTTATGAATTAATGAAGTTGGGAGAAATAGTCACTCACTTTAGCCACCCACACCACAAACTTCGATTCGAGTACTCTGAAATACCATTTAAATGTGATGGTTGCAAAGAAGTTGGTATTGGTTCGAGATACAAATGTACAAACCCTTCTTGTGATTTCGATTTACACACTCATTGTGCTCTTCCTCCGCTTTCCGTTTCTCACCCTTTTTACCCAAAATGTTTGTTTCAGTTTCACTCTCGTCCTCCAGGAAATACCCCGCGATATTGCAATGCTTGTGAAAAAGATGTTAGTGGATTTGTCTACCATTGCAAATTGTGTGGATTTGATCTTCACCCTTGTTGTGCTAAGCTTCCGCAAGTGTTAGACGATGGCGAAATTAAGTTGTACCTATATAGAAAGGTAAGTTCTCCATGTCATCGATGTGGGAGGAAAGGAAAGAGTTGGAGTTATCGTTCGTCGTGTAAGAAATATAATTTACATGTAGCTTGTGTTAGGGAAATGCTAGTAGAAAGTTGGCATGATATATATTGTGGGAATAGGAATGGAAGTAATACTACTACTACTAGTTCATCAATTACTACTACAACCACTACTGCCAAGAGGTTGGAAACTAGAATCCCTAGCTTGAAAGGAACACTTGAAAATCACCATAGAAGCAAGAGTAAAGTGAAGAAATGTTGTGAGATGGCAGGATTGGCAATTTCCTTTATCATATCAGCTGTTCTTGGAGATCCTACTGCTGTTATTGCTGGGGTAGTTGGGTCCTTAATATCTAAATAATAAACTTGATAACATGGTTGAGTTATATATGCACACCCCCGAGGGACTCGATAAAACTTCAACGAATATTCACTATTCTACGATTTTTGGTTAATATGGAAAGCACGTTGCGACCATTGTTTTCAATATACATTTTTTTTTTCTCCCAAGGAAGCTATTAACCAGATTTAGCATAATCCAAAGAAGCAATTCCATTGGCTCCTAAGGGTCAAATCCCAGGAGATGCAGTTTTAACCTTGCAGATAATTTGTTTACTTTTTAGTCTACTTAACTACTCTAGCCGTTATTGTTGGACTAAGTTGTAACTTCCTTTATCAATGTATGACTTTCTCAAAAAAAATCCCAGGAAATGGAGGACTTCTCAGTATATAAAAATTAATATTGATGGTTCGTTCATAAATGTTCAAACTAAATTAAGAATTAGCATTATTGTTTTTTTTTTAATTGTTCAGCGTGTCTCGAACCCTTGACCTCTAGGATGTTCAAACTAAAGCTATCATTTTGGAATTCAATGGGTTACCACCCATGACTATCAGTATGTAAACATTGAAATAACTAGAAGATCATCCACCACCTACAGTATGGTAATAACGAAGTTCGTCGGCAAGTTCTCCCGCACATTTGGAAAATCATAAGATATCTCGAACAATTTAGAAGTATTATGTTTGACTATATCAGCCGCTCTGAAAACCTTCAAACGGAGTCTCTGGCGGAATGATCTAAGAAGACCCAAAAATCGAACTCTTGGTAAAACGTTCTTCATTGGATTGCTACTTACTATTATAATAAAAACACTTGTACCTCAAATATATCTTTCTCTTCGACAAAAGAAAATGGTTGAGTTACGAAAATGTTAGTAAATGATATATCTTTTAACAATCAAAGCCTGGATAGTGCAAGTCTTTAAAAGTGCTTGTCGGGCCTATCGTGTCGAACTTTATCAAGGTCAAGGTTAAATAGTTCGGGCCTTATAAAGCAAAGGCAAACTTATTGCCCAACCGACTACAATCTAAGCTTGTTTTAAGTCTAGATGAGATTATTGCCCTCCTGACCTCAAGTGGGTTTGGCCTTGATAGTCGAGGCAGATTGACATCCCTGTCTTGACTTAACATGGGTGACTGTATATTTGATAATTATACATAATTTATTATGCACTTTTTGTTAAGGCCCACGTAATGATTATTTGTGATATTTTGTGTTATGTTTTTAGCAAAAGGGGAGGAGGAAGATGCACCATAGAATAGAAGAAAAAAACCTAATCTTTCTAACAAGGAGAGGTAGAAGTTTCAATTATAATAATAATATTGTATATTTTATAAAATGATATCCATCGATTAAATGAATGAATAAAGGGAGAGCTTGTTTTGTCCTGGTCGGGCTGGTGGGAAGGAGGTTGCTTGTTGGGGGGACCCCTTATTGAGAAATATAAGTGCCTATATAGTTCCACGTCTTCCTATCTTCCTGCATTATGACAATGGACCTGCATTTTCATCACCACTCACCCTTTATTCAACCAATGTGTCTTTTTATTCTTTTTCATGTCACCACATATCCCTTTCTTTCAAATCAATTTCATTTACTTTTCAGGAGTGATGACATCATAATCTAATGATATTCAACAATGTTTAAAGAATGTTAATAAAACTCAAGTAAAGAAAATATTGACCATCTCATCAAAAGAAAAAAAAGTAAAGAGTTTCAATAGTTACCAAAATAAATCTACTATTTTGTAGGGTTGTGTTTGTACAAGCGAAACATGTTAGTTTGTAATTAATGAGGGCAAAGTGCCATCCATAGTCACAAAAATTCGAAATTCGACATTGAACTACATTTTAGACAACAAAAGTGTCAAAGTGTAACAATACTATAAATACGTCAATAGAAGACATTTTAGACAACAAAAGGCAAAGTTTTTTTTTTTTTTTTGCTACAAGCGTTTTTCAAAACTCAAATTTTATATGATTGGTGGATTCATTCATGTGAGATGGGGAGTACTTGTCAAGAAAATAACAAAAAGTATACTCAACCCGTCTCTTCGGACTCCTACTTGAACCGTCTGTGAGAGAAATAAGAATTTCTCGCTCCTTTCACATGTCCAGTCACGTAGAGAGAAAAATTCTTGTTTCGTTCAAAGACGATTCAAGTGAAAACCCAGAGAGACGGATCCTGTAGATTGTTTGACAAAATAAAAACAACAACAATAGTAACTAATGGAACTTAAGAAAGTACAAATTGCAGTTACTACTACTTGAAAAGCCTGGACCTCAAATACATATTACAACCTGTCACCAACAAATTACAGGCTGGCATTTTCATGTCCAAATCTTCTCAGTCCCAATAAACGACAAAATCACCAGTGGTAGTAGTAGTAGTGGGGATCAAAAGTACCTCGATTCATACTATCATTCCCCCACCCACACACCTTTCTCACCTCTCTCTCTCTCTCTCTCTATGTCTATATATATATATATAAAATAGTTACTTCTTGCCCTACTTCAAGCCTGCTTGGTGGTAGTAAGTAACTAGCTCTACTAAGGACTAGACTGAGTCGACTCAGTAGTTAGTCAAAAACATATATACTAACTGAGAAATGGGAATTTGCAGTTCGAACGATTCAACCGGAGTTGCTACGACGACAAAGTTAATCCTCCATGACGGAAAACTTGAAGAATTTACATACCCAGTTAAAGTTTCATATGTATTACAAAAATACCCATCCTGTTTTATTTGTAATTCTGATGAAATGGATTTTGGTGAGTTAGTTTCACCCATTAATGGCGATCAAGAATTACAACTTGGTCAACTCTATTTTGCACTTCCATTAACTAGATTAAAAACACCTTTTCAACCTCAAGATTTTGCTGCATTGGCTGTCAAAGCTAGTTCTGCTTTAATGAAAAATGGGTACGGCAGTGGTGGCGCTGGTGGTGGTGGTGGTAGAGAGAAGTTGTTTATGTTTTCATCAAGTGAACTGATCAAACCCCATTCAAATGGTGGGTATACGGTAGCCAGGACGACGTCGGAGAAGAAGAAAGATAGAAGGAGAGAGAATGGTGGTGGTGGTGGTGGTGGTGGAAGAAGAAGCTCACGTGATTATACGTCGGATTTGAGTGCCATTACTGAATAAGATCTAATTAGAGAAATGGGTAATTGTGATTAGTTTAGGATTAATTAATTAAGAGCATTGTTGTTAATTATGTGTAAATATATATTGAAAGTTGTTTTTACAGAGGCACACACTTACCAATTCAAAAAAAAGAAAGTTGTTTTTACAGAGTACTCTGATTAACTCTTCTAGTACTTTGGTTTAGGTCAGATCAATTATCAACGTGGATGAAGTATTTTGATTTCTGCATTTTTTTTTTTTTGAAATATACTCAACCCACCTCCAAAAAATGCAAATTCAAATTATCAGTTTTTCTTTTTAATGAGAATAGACTATTACCATAAATTGGAAAGGAATGAAATCGAAATCTGCGATTATAAAATTGGAAGGGGGATAACAAGAGAGGAAGATGAAAATAATGAGATAGAAAAAAAATTTAACAAGAAAACAAAATGAGATGAAAAATGAAGATCTAATTAGAGAAACGGGTAATTGTGATTAGTTTAGGATTAATTAATTAAGAGCATTGTTGTTAATTATGTGTAAATATATTGAAATTTGTTTTCACAGAGTACTCTGATTAACTCTTCTAGTACTTTGGTTTTGTATGTACCAAAATGTATTTCTGTTTTCCAATTAAGAAGATGACATCCTAATTAGCCATCTATTGGTCAGGGCGTAACCCTAATTTACAGAGAATACTTGGGAGGACATGACATTTATTGCACTTTTGAGGGTAGAGAGAACAAAAAGATGTATATGACAGATTAATACTACCATGAAAGGATATAAAAAGTCAAAAATACCCTTTGTCCTAGTCAAAACGGCGAACACAACCTTATACACGGGAATGTATTTGTATCATTGTTGAATTTTCTTTCTATATATTTGAATTTTTTACAAACGTTTTTTTTTCTTTTTATTTGTCCTTTCACATATTTTTATCTTTCGTTCTTCCAAGAATATATCAGTCTTCTTTTGAAATTTTCTCTTACCATTAAAATACTATTTTGTCATTTTTCTCGGCAAATATATTAGTTTCACAAAATAACTGTTTAACCCTTTGAGCCAGTGGCGAGGCCAGAAAATTTTATGAGTGGGGGCACTTTTTTTGTTATAGTTAGTGAAAGAATTCCATAGTATACGATCAGGCTAGAATCAAAAAACAAAATTTCAACAAAATTTTATTTATAGTTTAGATATTCCATAGTAATTTTGATGTACAACAAGAAATAATTTTCTCATCAATATGGTTTGGGATCTTTCCCCCAACTGCATTCCCAAAAAATATTAAAATAAAAAACAAAAGAAGGGATGAAGAGATAGTGGTGAAGATTACGAAAACGATGGCGGAGATGATGAAGAGCAAGTGATCGTAATGGATTAAAAATAAAGATAAACTTTTCTTTCTAATAACATGTTTACTATAACAAACGTGTAAAAAAACAATCTTGAAGTCCAAAATACAAGTCACTAGAAAATCAGACAGAATCAAAATTAAGGGAGTTATTTAGAAAATTCATCATCTCTACGAAGTCGTGTTATTAAGTTGGTCTCTTTGAGGAGGCCAAAATGGAATTAGTTGAATTCATAAGAATCAATTTTAGACCAAACATGCACTTTATAAAGTATTTTCAATAAGCAGTCATTTTAAACCAAACAATACTTTCAACTAATGTAAATAGTAGACATTCTACGAAAAAAATGTAAGTAGTGGAAATTCAAGAAAAAAATGTGTTGTGTGTGGGTCGAACCCAAGACCTCCACAATGTAATCCAAGCATTTCACCACTTGAG
>BEHA01050467.1:1288172-1303601 GCA_002897215.1 Eschscholzia californica subsp. californica | reverse complement strand
CCCCCCCCCCCCCTAGTTTCACAAAATATGAGCATATAGTACTTTATTTGTGGTGGATGTCACATAAATTTAATTGTCTTCAAATCTTCACACCTTCCCCTTTAGTATTACTCTAATCTCTCTCTCTCCCTCTCTCTATACATATATATATATAAGTGTATGTGTATTAGTGTATAGATAGGCTATAGCTACAGCTGTTTCCCCACATTATAATCTTCCAGTCCCCATGAAAACCATTTGATGAAACCCCACTATACTTATGATGGATGGTGCATCTAAATAAGTCGAGCTTTATTTGGAACTAGCTTGCCCTACCACAACTCTACCTCCAAGCAAGTGGATAATAATATACTTTCCTTATTAACATCTTTTAACCTAATAAAGTCCAAATTACTTTCATTTCAAGATTCCATTTTACTTGCCCTAATTTCACTTATAATTCATTCAAGTTGGTCCCATCAAAATCCCTTTTTATCTTCATAGAGATAAGGACATAAATAATATTGGTTTTGACAAAATCCTACCCTAGAAATACACTCTTGATATGGTTATAGGCCTCTGCTTGTTGAGGTTATTAGATAAGTGATGTTTTTAGGCTTGCTCACTATTTGGCAGACTAAAATGTTCAATTAATTGGTGTTTTCGAGTAAGGACACGAGTTGTTGATTCAACAAGTAAATTTTTTTTTTTCAATTAATACTAATCAGAAGTAGTAAACAAATTAATGTATCGACGGTTGTAAGTTTCTACGCAGTGAGACATATTTGGGCTAATAAAACCTAATTTATTAGCTCTTTTGTAGTTAATGGAGTCTTCATTTTGGGGGTTGCTTCAGTAAAGTTGATCCTTAATATTTCTAGTATTTCTAGGGGGTGAGAGGTGGAAAATATTTCTAGTGCATTCTTTACTAGGATTTGCCTAATAACAGTGGTGCCACTAACTAAGGCTACTATTTTTAGCTAAGTTGATCCTTAATCACCCCCAAACTACTTGGCCAAACTTTATAGGCGCCTCCACAATAGGTAGGCAAATTTCAACACTGTTACAGATGAAAATGGTGTGCCTGTATCAATTAGGCTGGGAACTTATATATTTCTTATATGAAGTTTAAAGGCGCTTGGAATATGCGATCGAATTCTATATGTACCCACAGAATATAGAAGGGGAATTTTAAATACACTCACCATTCCCGTTGACATCTAGTGTATTTCTTTGAAGAGAAATGTTATATACACTTATCATTTCTACGTGCCACAGTGCCACACTCACACCTCCTTTGACTTCAACCGAAATAACCTTAGATGTGACTGTATATAACAAAAATGGTGAGTGCACTAAAATTTCCCTTTTTTTAAGTTAGAAGAGATGCGAGTGTGACAGGTAGAAATGGATATAAAAAACGATACTCTTATTGGTTAGTTTCTAGATTTTAAATGCAAAAAGAAAAAGCAGGGGTTCTTTCAATATTTCCCTCGCTTACGTTATAGTTTTGTTTTTACTAACGAGTCTAGGTCTAAATTTGAGAATGTTATTCTTGTTTGACTCATGATGTCAATATGACTTGGTTGGGTCATTTGAGTCTCACAATTAAGATTCTTGAAGTCTTATTCAAACAACCAAACCAAAGCAAACGCAATTTTTGTATTTTCTCAAACACATACCCAAAACAAAAAAACTTGGAAGGAGGGAAGAAGATTCAAATTGTGAAATGGAATAATCAATCCACCTCTGATCATGACTACTCTTTGGAAAATCTAGAGGTATGTTTGTCTGACATGGAGATCTATTTTTGTATTTTTGAGGAACTTTGTTTGTCCACAAGGTTCATGTCCATTGGAAGCTTGATTCTTCATCTTTCTTTTGATGAATGATCTTTTGTCATGGGTCATTGAGATAAATTATTAGTCATGTTTCATTTTCAATTCCTTGATTCTTCTATGGAAAATTCTAACAAAAAACACAGGTGATGTTTATTGGGGTGGTGGCTGATGTTTATTTGTAATATGAGTCAGATTCAGAATTTATGTGGCCACCAAAAAAAAAGATTTGTGGTTTTTAAGTATTCTTTCTTTACTCTTAACAAAAAAAAAAAAAGTATTCTTTCTTTAGAATTTGTAAACTTAGTGATATGAGTTTTATGAGACAGAGTCATGTTTGAATGTCTTTCAAATTAGGCAGCAATATGTCTCTCTCTCTCTCTCTCTCTCTCTCTCTCTCTCTAACTAACAAACAAACATTTTATATCTCTATTAATACTCGGATTATTTCTCAAAAAGTTTATAAGCATTAGACTTTTCTGCCAAACACCTATTGTCCACTCTATACATGAATGATGAATCTTCCAAACACCAAATAATTGGTTTGGAAATATTTATATAACTCACTATAGATTTTTCTTTGTTTTATTTTCTAAATTTTAGGAAGCAAAAAGAATACTTAAAAACCTAAATGCTCATAAAGTGTTCGAATCATTGTTTATTGACCCTAACCAAACTAAAAAGCAGACTGCTTTTTAACACAAAATTCGGGTGTTTTTAGCGGCACTCAACTCTTAAATATCATGTCAAAATCAATGTATATCAAATAAGAGAAATTTGACTAGAACTCTCTAAAAATTTGGTCTTCGGTTAAAAAAGATTTATCAACTTTTTATATGCTTCAGCTTCCTGTGGCATTTTTGTAAATCATTTAATATAGAGAAATTTCACCTTATTGCAAACCAGTGCAAACCAAATTGCAAAGCAGTGCAAACCAGATTGCTAAGCTTTGCAAGGCGAACCAGATTACAAAGTAGTGCAAACCAGTTTGCAAAGTGTGTGCAAAGTCATTGCAAAGCAAACCAGATTGCACAGCAGTGCAAACGAGATTGCAAAATTCTGCAAACCAGATTGCAAAGCTCTGCAAACCAGATTGCAAAGCTCTGCAAACCAGATTGCAAAGCTTGGCAAACTCAACATAAACCCTAACAAAATAAGTAACTAAGAAATAAGATTATACATCGAAATAATAGCAGATTCTCTTTCCATTATTGTTTATGAGTCCAGTTATGAAGAAAACAATGTATAAACTCTAACAAAAACGTCACATAATTGATCAATCTGTACTTTCTCTCTCTAAAATTCTTTCTCAAAAACTAATTGGAAACCATAAAATCAACTTCAAACGCCAAATAAAGAGATTCAAAAATCTAAAACTAAACTAAATTGATGATTTGATAGACAGTAATCGATTGGAACTCTAGATACAAAAATCGGTTAGCTCCCACTTTTACTCGTTTGTTTTCTCTGAACTTAGAAATTTTGGACAATTAATCTTCGGGTTTCTTGAAAATTGCTCTAGATTCAAAGGTTTTTAAGGTATAGAAAACGAGGGGTCATTTAAAGTTGTCCTTGAAAGCTTATTTCTAAAATTTTCATGGTGCCTAGAAGAAGAAAAAATAATTTGTCTCTTTGACAAAAAAACACAGTTCGTGATAAAAAAAACCTATTTAATAAGGTTACTTGGAATATAGATGAGGTCAAAATAGTTTTGTATATTAAAGAAAAGCTAATAAAATTATATATATATATATATATATATATATATTTAGTTTAACAAAAAAAATATATATATATTTATATATATATATATCAAACAAAGATACATTTATGTAAATTATCATAAAATTTATGAAATAAGTGTTTCTAAAACAAATTTCAATTGTTTCGGACACCAACGAAAAAATTTTAATCTCCTGAGATACACATTTTTATAATTAAATTTATAACACTTTAGTCTAAAAAACATAGAATCTAATTTCCTATTCTCCCTGCAGAGCTTGACTTAGAGCTATAAAATGTAGGGGGAATATATATAGTCCTACTAGGTGGCTATTTATTACATGGGATATTTAGTAAATGCCCCCCACTTATTTAGCAATATTAGGACTTCACTCCTAAAAACATTATCGTTCAGGCATTAACCCCCATTACTCATTTTTCCGTCAAAATCTCGTTATGTAGTGGGCGTGCGAGTCACGTGCTTGTCATGGGACCAAAATACCCCTGTCCTAATTTTTAGTATATGACCCCCATTTATTTAGCTATATTAGGACTACACCCCCGACCAAAATACCTTTCCCATTCTAATAGTTTATCCCAAGCCAATACCTTCCCATCTCACGATCGTTTGAATCACCCTAGTTACATGCCGAACCACTAACTCGAGGTTCGCCCATAGATTGGGTCACGCTCACCCCTAGCCAGAGGCCATAGCTAGATCCAATCCACGAGTGACTTCAGCTGGTTCACCCTTGTTACGTTCTCTATCTCATAAGTCTGAGGTTCGGCTATAGATTGGGTCATACTCTCCCCGAGCTAGAGTCAATCAGCGAGTGACTCTGGCCGAGGTGTCACTTGTACTTCGATGGTAGAGTGGATCGTATCTTTACCAGTCCGAGGTAGTTGTACCCTAAAATTACTTGCATTGGTCAAATTCAAATTATAATATCCACCAAACAGAACTCGAAAATGGTGTAATTGGTATCAAAAGTCTCTGTTTTATAATTATTTCTCACAAAAATCTGATATTGAATCTTCTAGTTCTGTTTTAAGAAGTTGTCTATTTCTTAGACATGGATTTCGTAGAACAGATGAAATCGTAGAAGATTTTGCTAGAGAAGAATTGAAATCTAGAATAGATGTAGAAGAAACTGAATAAGGAGAATCAATCAAAGAATAAGAAACTGAGGAAGAAATTCATCCATGTTAAATCGATTTTCAGATTCTCCTTCAACAACTAACCAAATTATTTTGGTCGGGGGTGTAGTCCTAATATAGCTAAATAAATGGGGGTCATATACTAAAAATTAGGACCGGGGTATTTTGGACCGATGACAAGCACGTGACTCGCACGCCCACTAAATAACGAGATTTTGACGGAAAAAGGGGCAATGGGGGTTAACGCCTGAACCATAATATTTTTAAGGGTGAAGTCCTAATATTGCTAAATAAGTGGGGGACATTTACTAAATATCCCTTATTAGATTGCCATCTTTTTCTCTATTAGTATTTCTTTACTCATCATGTCCTTAATTGCAGGTTTCTGGTCTATCTCCCAGTCACTTTCCTTCACCCACCAACGCCTTCCATCACCCACCGACGCTTCCTTCATTTAATTGCCAATGATTTTATTTATAAGAAAAAGTTTTAGAAAAAAAATAATCATATATTAGTATTACAAAAACTATACTTAACATGTCTCCTGAGACTTTCACTTGAACCGTCTGTCTCTCTCCTCTCACATGTTTAGTCACATGGAGAAAGGAATCCTTGTTTCTCTCACAAGCGGTTCATCTGTTCAAGTGAGAGTCTAAAGAGGTGAGTCATGTAAACTTGTTGATTAATATATAACTCATATTTGACGAGTTTTCTGTTTAATATATTATGTAAAATGAAGAAATAGTTTAACATGTTCTGATTAGATTGCTAATAGCTTTTTATAATACGATGTGACTTCTGTAGTGGAGAGATATATCAATCATAATTATATCAGTCGGACGTATAAAAAGAATCAAAGATAGCATTGGTTAATAATATGTTGAATTGGTGATCAAGATCAATGTTGAAACTAAAGTGCGGTTCATTTTCTAATTAATTTGGTAATATGCCACTCTCACAAATTTGGTGGTGGTAATTCGTTTCAAACTTTAGTCTTTCCGGAACTCTTAGTATTAACAACTTTATGCATCTCATTATTATCATATAAAAAGAAAGAGTCTTATTCAATTAAACAACTTAAATGCCTTATTTAAACTTGATATAAGATTGGATTGTCTTTCATTTAAGATTTAATCGATCGTCTCTACAGTTAGAAAGACACACATGTTAAACTTGTTATCATCATCAAACACTTTTCAACTCATCTCACCTAACACAATAAATTTAAGTGTAAGGAAAGTCCAACACACTCTTCAAACACGCTTTTTCAATCGAAAACTCACCCTCATACTTAAAAATGCATGTTATATTATCTTCCGCTTATCGACCCACCGACATTTTGCTCTCTTTGTCAATGCAACTGTTTACAAGGATAGTTTTTTTTGTTGAAAGGTTTACAAGGATATTAGTTTGTGATTGTGACACATTCAAACCCTATCATCATATAAATGAAAATTTGATCATCACATTAAGATGATGAAAAGATTACTTACAATACATAATTTTCGTGAAGACAATTAAGTATGTTCACTAAAAATCATATCATTGTAAAACATATTATATGAGTAGCGATTTTATCCATCGTTTCTAAGTCAAAACTTTTTTAAAGCCATCCAACATGGACATGTAGGACACGATGTCCATCATGAAAATCAGGATATCGTCTTTGGTCTATATCAAATACTAATAGTATGAAATGACTTCAAAATAAATGTTAAGATAAGTAAGTTTTAATATGTGATAATGATTTGTACTCCGAATAACTCAGACAAAAAATTACGTGTTTATTAAAGTACAACTGGTTTGCTATCACAATAGTTTTTTTTTTATCCATTCAAAAGCAAGTGGTGAGAGTTTAAAGCAAATAATAGTAGATCAATTGGTCAACACTCATGATAGTCTTGCGAGTGAAGGTAATGGAACTAAGTAAAGAAGGAAACTCTTTCGAGTAAAATACAAAGAGAAGAAGAAGAAAAAAAGACAATAGTGTTTAATAGTCCAAACTTTTTGCCATAGATTTGCCTCAAGATGAAACATGTCCATAGTCCAAAGTCCAAACATACCTGTATTTTAGTACCATATCTCTGGCACAAAAGTTGGACCAACCAACACCCCCAGAGACTGTTTGGAGGATAATGTACTTTGAGACTGTTTGGATGAAACATTCAAACAATATTCAAAATGGGGATGCCAATTAAGGAATAATTGTACTTTGAGACTGTTTGGAGGAAAATGTTGTCATATAAAAGACTACGTGCCTGACTCTTATTAGCTAAATTCTAACGTCTAATCTTATCGTGGCATGGCGTGGCGTGATAACCACCATTATTTTTTTTTTGTTGAACTAGTGATAACCACCATTATTGATATGTCATTCTTTTTTTTTGTTGAACTATTATTGATATGTCATTCACCCATTTAACCTTGAGACTCTTGAGAGAAAGAGGATACAACAATTTATTTACCTAGTTGTGGCTTTGATTTGCTTCTTACAACTTTTGATAACCCTTGTGAAGAGGGAAATACCTCTTGAATAATAATAGCTTGAACACAGAGAGAGAAGACAAGAAAGAGAAAATTCAGTTTTTTTTTAATAATCAATTTCTTCTATCATGACTACTACTGAAGTCGATTCTGGAGACTATACTCCTCATTCTCCACCTAATCCGGTGTATGCTGTTCATCACTCTGACTCACCAACTACTATTCTCATCACTCCATTATTAACCAGAGATAATTATGCCTTTTGGTCAAGAGCCATGAAGATGGCTCTTCGGGCAAAAGATAAATTCGGGTTTGTAGATGGTTCTATTCTCAAACCCACTTCTCCAAATCAATTACACTCATGGGGAAGGTGTAATGATCTTGTTAGTAGTTGGATTATCAATTCCATTGCTCCGGATATTCGGTCCTCCGTTTTATACGATGAAAATGCCGCCGATATTTGGCGTAATCTTTATGAAAGGTTTTTTAAACCAATGCCTCCAAAATTTATCAATTGAAACGGGCAATTTCATCCTTCAAACAAGAAGGACATGATGTCTCCTCCTATTTTACTCAACTCAAAACTCTACAAGATGAGTTACAATCCCTTGTGGTAATCGATCCATGTATTTATAGGTTTACAAGGGATTTACATATAGAAGTAATTTAGGAATAATGGGAAACTTCCCTATTCATGAATATTGGGAAACTTGGGAAACTTCCCTATTCATGAATATTACAATAATTAACAACTTTACATAATAGCAAAACTGATATATTCTAACACATCACGAGAGGTGATTATTTTACAAGAAGGTTTCCCATTTCTCTTGACCACAAATACATGGATCGATTACCATAAGGGATTGTAACTCATCTTGTAGAGTTTTGAGTTGAGTAAAATAGGAGGAGACATCATGTCCTTCTTGTTTGAAGGATGACATTTCCCGTTTCAATTGAGAAATTTTGGGGGCATTGGTTTGAAAAAACCTTTCATAAAGATTATGCCAAATATCGGCGGCACTTTCATCGTATAAAACGGAAGACCGAATATCTGGAGCAATGGAATTGATAATCCAACTACTAACAAGATCATTACACCTTCCCCATGAGTGTAATTGATTTGGAGAAGTGGGTTTGGGAATAAAACCATCCACAAACCCGAATTTATCTTTTGTCCGAAGAGCCATCTTCATGGCTCTTGACCAAGAGGCATAGTTATCTTCGGTTAATAATGGATTGATGAGAATAATAGTTGGTGAGTCAGAGTGATGAACATCAAACACCGGATTAGGTGGAGAATGAGGAGTATAGTCTCCAGAATCGACTTCAGTAGTAGTCATGATAGAAGAAATTGATTATTAAAAAAAACTAAATTGGCTCTTATACCATGTGAAGAGGGAAAGACCTCTTGAATAATAATAGCTTGAACACAGTGAGAGAAGACAAGAAAGAGAGAGAGATATGTGAGAAGATTTCTCTGTGTGTTTTATTCATTGATTTACACAAGTATTTATAGGTTTACAAGGAATTTACATATAGAAGTAATTTAGGAATAATGGGAAACTTCCCTATTCATGAATATTGGAAAACTTGAGAAACTTCCCGATTCATGAATATTACAATAATTAACAACTTTACATAATAGCAAAACTGCTATATTCTAACAATCCTGTTGGAATTGGATCAACTTTTCAAAACAAGGACATGTATTTTTGACAATGGATTTTATCGATTTAAGAGTTACGGTTTGTTGAGACCGGAAAGTGTGTATTATTAATAACGATGGTATAATTCGTGTCTGTCAAACACGAACAGTTTCATCAAATTTTTATACTGAAAAGAAAGTTAGAAGATTGAATTTTAGGCGTGTAAAAATACAGATACAAATATTTTTTGTGTAAATTTGAAAATAAGTTTGAAAAATATAATCTAAATCTTTAGAGATAAGTTTGAGAAGTGTAATATTAGTCATGTAGAGTATACTCCAAAAAAGAGACCCTTACCAACAACTGATAGCTCAGTTGGTAAGGCATATACTCCTAAGTCCTAAATCCTTAAAAGTCACATATTCGATTCTTAGCAGAAGTGAAATTCATGATTTGTTGAACTTGAGTTATTAAAGGTTTAAATAATAAGGGTTATATGGACTTTATGCCACTAGTTTAGTTAAACTTTAGGTCTGTTTCTTTCAAGATGTAATTCGGCGGTTATCATATTTATTATAGGGTCCGTGGGTATATAGACCAAAATAATATTCAAAAAAAGTTTATGATCCAATCTTCCCAAAACATGGATATTTAGTCCTTTTACATTATGGACATAATAACCCATTCTTTATGAGAGAACTACCGTCCATGTCCCTCCTACAAAAATCACGGGATTTTTAATTTTCCAGGGTGAATTTGGAATGTTTCTAATGTGGGCGTGATTTAGGGGATTTAAAGCAATTAACGTATAAATCCGAAATTTATTTATCTCTATCTTCTAACCGTTTTGGAAAGCAAATCTATTTCCAAATCAATTCACAACAAATCGTAACCAAATCAATTTTCTCTCTCTTTACAGATTTGGAAACCAAATCAATTTTTTCTCTCTTACTATGTAAATTTTTTTCGATTCAAATCAATTTTCTCTCACTTAACTTTCAGATTTGGAAATAGTATATTTTCTAGGATCAATTTAGCGTGATTTGAGGGTTAATATACAAAACATATATATCACTTTCTCTCACTTAACTTTCAGTTTTGGAAATAGTATATTATTCTGGGAACATTAAAGCAACATATGTTTTCGTTTTTACTCATACATAAATACACATAGAATACAAATTATGCAACAAATACGTAAATTATGTATTATTTATGACGAGAAACCGTCATTTGTCAAGTATACAACATAATTTATCAAATGTATGTGGGTCTTGTTCAATAAATTACACATAATTTCTTTTACATTCATCCTTTACATTCTGTTACAAAAAAAAGTACAAAATCTTCTTTGGTTCAAAAATGGTGCCCATCCATGTACTCTCCATTAGTTTCGTTGACTCACTTTGATTTGATGATTCTCTTTGAAATTTCATCTGGTATATCAAATCTACACACATAATACACATACATTAAAGAAAAAAAAAATTATATATTGTATTATAAACTACATGTACAGTTTCGTAAATTATATACAATGTTTGTCAAATTTTGACAACATTTGAAGGTTTTGAGTAGTTTGGTAAACTTATCAAGGCTACTGTTGTGGGTGAAAAGTACACGTAATGATAAATAAATAATACATAATTTATGCGCACTTATACATAAATTATATACATAATGGTAAGAACATGAAGATATACGTAAATTATATATACATTATTGCAAAGTAAACGAGATTTGATAGTAAAGCGAAGTATTTCTACTAATGAAATGAGTACTGTTTTGGTGTTAAAGTACGGGTAATGTTCTATAAATTACCCATAATTAACTATGAATTGTGGTAATTTACGATACAATACATGTACTGTAAATTCTGTTATGAGTAACCGTACGAAAGAACAAATGTTTCATAAATCCGTACGGATTGAAAACCAGATTTGAAGGAAAAAAAATGAGAATATCATTAAGCTTAAACTACAAATCTAAGGATATCTGCTATGATGATTGATTGCAATAATGTCAAACTCGAGTTGAAGGATTAAACATCAAGATAAAAAACATAAATAAAATTTTAAGAGAGAGAAAGAAAATAAACATCAAACATTCGATTGATGATTGATAATCTGATCTCACGAAATATCAGAAACAACAGAAGATTAAACATAGATCTAAAGAAATATGATATTATCACTGGATGCAAACATAACATACTAACTTTGAAGGAATCATTGAATAAGGAATAAACATAAAGATCTTAAGCAGTTATGAAAATTTTAGAGAGAGAAAATAAACATCATACATTCGAAGTTAATGAATTAGTAAACAGATCTTATAGATATGAATCATAAATCTGATACGTTTTATAATAAAGCGAAATAATTAGGGTTTTAGTTATAAGAAGAAATATTAGATATTAACAATGGTGTTTATAAAGATTTCGAAAGTATTAAACCTGATAAATGATGAATTTGGACAGCAATATAATGTAGAAGAAGAAGATTTCCTGAGTTTAATGGAGGTTTGTCAACTAAATCGGTTTTAGAGAGATCAAATAAAGAGTTTCCGTTACTGAAAATAATGAAGATATCCTTACTTTGAATAGAAACATGATTGGAGAGAAATATGGGAGATAATAATGAAAATATCCTTACTTTGAATAGAAACATGATTGGAAAGAAATATGGTAGATAAATATGGAAAAAGATATGCATATATTTCGAAGATAAATCAGTTATAAAATATGGAAAGGTTAGATTAGGGATTATGAAATAATATTTATTCTAGAGATTTGTGTTTTCTCTCTAGATAAGACCAAATGGACTAGATATCCATTTATATTATTTTTTTGGTTTTAAAACCCTTTATAAGATTAGAGAGGATTATATCTACTATTAGGACCCGTTTGTTGGACTATAAACCCAAAAATTCTTTATTATATGTTTGATGTATCAATGTTTTTGTACTAACTTTCGCAGTCACTTTTCAAACGGAAAATAATTTCATCCCTTATTATATAGATCTGAAGCTTTGCTTAATATATTGATTTCTATTGTTATCTGTTTTATAGGATTACGTAGTATACAAGAAGCATGTGTTGTGAACTTGTGATGTTTGTGATCATGCTACAAATCAATCATAGTCCAGTATACTGTTTTTCTTTTGTGGAAGTAAAATTTATTGTTTTGGCACAGTCTTCCACCCTTGAAGACTACCCCATAGACCTAAGAAAATATAGATTTGAAGGTAAATCACTTCATGACAGGTGAACTCTAATATCTTCCAAAAGATCAAACCAAATAGCCACATCACAAAATAAATAGCCACATAAGAAAACAAATACTAAAACCATTATCGAAGCTTGAGCATTTAAGAGCAAGTTCAATGTAGGATTCAGACTCTCCATTTTGGAAGCAACTCTAATGTCAAGTTTTCTACTGGGACTCCCAAATCTAAATTATGTACGTGTGTGGGATTTTGAGTTCAATTTTCAACTATAAATTATTAGTTCTAAATATAAATTTTAAATTTGATATTATTTTAGAGAGAGAATTAAAAAGATAAACAAAAAACAGTTGAAAAAAATTAAAATAAAAAGAGTTTAAAACAATAAATAGATCTAAAAAACAATTTCAAAAAATGAAAACAATGGCGGTGGATCCCCTTCTTAAGAGATCCACCTAATGTGACCGTTGAAAAGCTCCGGACACATTTTGGGGTTGGGAGCCCAGCCCCTAGACTCTCTGGTTGGAGTGGGAATGGGTTGGAATTTCCGAATTTGAATTTGGGAGCCAAGCCCCTGACGTTGTACTTGCTCCCGGGCCGGTTGGAGTGGTAGTATGTTTAGTTTCTATAAAGATAACAAACAAGTTTGTATTATGAATTAAAGTTCAAAAAGGGATAAAAAGAAAAAACATAACATGAAATAAGAAAGAATCAAAGAAGATGAACAAGTAGGGAAGGCACTTGAATTATATTCCTTCTCTTTGGTCTCTTTTCTCTTTATTACTCTGTAAGAATGTAACATATCATAATCTTCTATAAATCACTTACAAAAAGGGCAAAAAAAGAGTAGCATCAACCTTCAAACCTTAATTCACTTATTCCTTATAACATTAATTAGGAATAGTTGCTGATTTATCTATTTATATCAAGCTCTAATCTAATTCCTTCATTAATTAATCCTTCTTTCTTACACAAACAATATTTACGTGAAGAGTAATGTCAGGGAAGAAGAAAAATTAGGCAGACTCTGAAAGAAATCTTACGTGACTTGATGTGATTCGGACTTACGATAATTATGGTCTATTATACTAAGAATCATGGCAAACCAAATAGGATTTCTATGAATCTAGTTTTTCTTGTTCCCCAACATTACTCTTCTATTTGTGAAGAAAGAATCTAACCCATACCCATGCAAGGAAAAGATGTCATTTTTTAAAATCTCTTCAATGCGAATTCATTCATCATCTTCTTTCTTACTTTCTCTCTCCAAAATTCAAGAATCAAGAGTAAATGGTGATTTGAGAAGATCATAAGGAGCCCATAAAGCATCTAATGGACACGGTCGATTCGAATCAAGACGAACCCATGGTTTACCCTTTCCACTCCAATGCAATAAACTAACAGGACCAGGATGCAAATTTCGACAAAGTCCTCGAAAATTATCCCCTCCCAGTCCATGTTGATTCCATTTATGATCCACAGGAACTATATTTCCTGCAAATACTAGTAAAAATGGTGGTAATGAACCTAACTCATATATTCTCATTCTTTTTTGAAGTTCCATCCATTCTTCGATTTTCGTTGTATAATCACCGATTCGCCATCTTTGAAGATCAATAACCATAACCCCAGTATTAAAATAACAAGCTTTTCGGCCGGCGAAAGTTAAAGAGAGAGATGGGTTTGACCAGAAAGTTGGAGTGAAATAGGTGGTGAAATTAGCATTACAGTATTCTGGAGCGGCTAAGACTGAGTCAGGACCGAGTTGGGTGGCAAATAGTTTACCTATATCATCAACTAGGACCAAGTCTGAGTCAAGGTATACGACTCGGTTAACACATAATGGGAGGAGATTAGCTAGGTAATTACGAGCGTAATTGAGTGGACAATCAAGGGCAGATCGTATAGAAGTGGAGATTAGACCAGAAACGACTGAGGCATCGAATCGGTAGAGTTGGAATCGGAGGTAAGGGAATGAGTTAGAGATAGTGAATCGGAGGTATTGAGTGTCGGCGGTGGAGGAAGTGACGAAATGGAAGAAAATGTTTTGTGGGCAGGTGGAGTGTTGGAGAATTGATAAGATTGCAGCCATGGAACCACGAAGGTAGGCCGAATCAAGGGTCATTGCCACGTGGACGGTATGATCTGAGCAAATTGAGTTATCATAGTAGGAATTGGAGAGGGAGATTGAAGGGCAGTTTGGAGAATTGTAGAATTGTGGTGCTTCTCTGAATTGTTTTTCTCCGGTGGATGTGGCGGCGGCGGTGGTGGTGGTGGAGAGGAGGAAGAGGATGGAAAGATAGAAAAAGAGGAGATGAAGGTAAGGAGGTGTAGAAGACATGGTTGTTGATTGATGAGTGAAGAGGGGGATGATGGAAGAGAGAAGAAGGTAGTTAAGTTGCTTTTAAAAGGTAAGAGAGAGAGAGAAAGAGGGAAGAAGAGAGATATTAACAGCCCAACCCACATGGAACCCTCACTTTAGGTGGGCCTAATTTGTTCAAGTGGGACCAACAAATGAAGAAATTAGAGAACAAACTTGTGTGGAAATCAAAAGACTAAAATGATCTTCCTAATTTATGTTATGAGATAGTACTAGTATAAGTTTGGAACATTGTTTTGTTTCTTTGTCCATCCATCATCTGCCACCTTAGTCAATTTCACATTAAGAATAGTCTTGTTTTACTATTTAACAAAGGGAATTGAAATCTAGTTTGAAGTCTAAATTAACTCGACTATATGTCAAAAACATTCTGAGTCAATTATGTTTGAGTCGTCTACAAAGCTAATTTAGATAGTTGATTTTAGTTCTTGTTGAGTAAATCATTTCTACTTGAAGCGAGTAAGTCAATTTAGATTGAAACGAGACAATTTTAAACTACGAAGTGAAAAATACCCAAGTCAGATTCAAACGAGGCAATTGTGGGAGGTGGAAAATACGAGTGAAATTTTACTTTGCGTTATAATATGAATTTCTCTCCACTTGAGAAACCAGAGTTCAGATGTTACTATTTCTCAAACGAAGAAAATGCAAAAAAGTTAAAAAAAAAAAAATTTGGGTGTTACGAAATACTATTTTTTGGTTTGGTTGCCAGAAGGAAAGGAAATGTCCTTAATTCTCCTAAGTTTTGGATTCCTATTCTTACTTAAAATCAAGTCATTATAGACAATTTCTTTGAAACCATGTCAATAGTATTCAGTCCAAACGTGGCTTCAAAGTCAAGTGAAGGGTGCCCTTAATTTCTTCAGAGAGAGAGAGATGGGGAAGTAATTTGCCCTCAATGCCACGTGTCGGAGCATGGGCTGAACATCAATATTAATCAAAAGTACAGATCCGGTGGGCTATCTATTAATTTTTGGTGCATGTACACATCAAA
>BEHA01050467.1:1276071-1287272 GCA_002897215.1 Eschscholzia californica subsp. californica | reverse complement strand
TTAGTGCCGAAAAACCAAATGCAAAGGCTCTCTCTTCTAGTCTCTATCATTGTCAGTTGCAAATTGTCTTCAGTCTCTTTGCAGCCTGCACAAATCCACTTATTACCTGCAACTCGTCCAATTGCTTTGTACAAAAGCAAACAGATTTCACCCGATCAGAGATACACCTCAGAAGAAATTGAACGAAAAACATAATACATGAAATTGAACCAAAGACTCAATTTCCTATTGGTCTTGGTCAAAAGAACATGTCAATATCTTTTTTGGCTTGGGCTCCTTATGCGAACACGTACATGTCTATCCAATCTCTGTATACTACATGGCTAACTTGTGTAAACTTTACTACGTACAAAAGTGTGCAGACCTTAGGTAATGCGTAAATAGTTGATGTACCCTTTTTTGACAAGAAAATTTAGCATAGGAAATTTTGGTTGTTGGACACTCATGCGACATTTATTCAATTACTTTGAATTCATAATTTTATAATTCAAACTAAAAAACAACTATATTAGAGAACCTTGATTCACTGATCTCAGTAAGATAAACTATAATTTTGGTGTACTTTAACATTTCAAAATTCCCTACTTATTTGTTTTTGCCACACGAGGGGCATTAGACTTTAATTCATTTGAGGAGATACTATCACTACATATCACAAGTGCATATCATCACAAGCTTTAGTAATCTCTAATTTACGGCGGGTAGATAATATTATAAAAAGCACTGAATAGTTTTCAACGGGTACCTGTGAGCTAAAATGCCTCTGAACAATATCAACTAGCTGCTCTTTTGATGGGTTTGGGATGGCATCCACCTGCTAACAGCAAGAATTAGGGAAGACAGAAACCAATAATTACCAAATACAAAAGAGTAACTCGTTGAAACCCTCAAGCTGAGAGTCAACGAAAAAACAACATTTCAAAACTTACAAGGTTAAAGTGTCGCCAATATCTCCACAGTGCCGCCATTTCCAGTTTGCTGAGGTCAACCTTCTGTACAGAAAACTAGATTTCTTAATAAAGAAAGAGCAATGAAAATACAATATACTAGACTACTAAATTACAACGGATCCTCTATTCTTGCTTAGTTTGCAAAAACAGAATTCTTTCGGGATACCCAAAAGATTTGAAGGAAAAAAAATAAGAGCATTACAAGATCATATACCTTGGCACAACGAGCGGGTGAGACAGATCCCTTGGAATGTGAGTCTGAAGAAAAGGTCCTGCTCATGCTTTTTTGAGAAGACCCAACTGATTTATGTGGCCGATTCCTAGGTTTGTGGGACTTTTGGGTATCATCAGATGCTGCAATTCAGGAAAACAAAAGTACCTCAAGATAAAATAATGGAAATTAGAGATGGAGAAGAAAGAGCTTTGGGTAATACCAGAATAGTGAAAAGAATAAAGAGGAAGTACAGTTAAATGCTATACGTTCTTTTTTCCTTTTGTATTCCTCTTACCAAACAAATTAACAAAACCCAGACTATATAATAAATCAAGCTCCTTGGAATAGGAGTGGACGCTCCGTTCTTCTCGAAATATGGGAAACTGATTATACAGAGAATGACAGCTTTGTAGTATGCAGTCAAATCTACGATACTGAAACCGCCTTTATTAACCAATCCCTGAATGGACTCATCTCACATGATGAACCTTCCTTACCCTTATAGCAAAATGGTGGTTACAACTCAAACGCCATGAAAGTAGAAAAGTTACATCATGTTAACCAAACTTACCCATATCTGAACCAGTCCATAGTGTGTTCTCGCATTCAAGGTCATCATCATCCTCAAGACCAGTTGGAGCTTCAATAACACTGAGAGCATTCCTCTGAAGTTTCACTTCTACTCCATTTGTGAGAACCTAATAAAATCGTGGTGTGGGACAAATCAAGAACAACAAAGCAGTTAGGAAAACGATTTCAAGCAACCAAATGATCAAACTTGTATATCAGGCATTAAATGAAAACCCAAAAAAGGTGGTCAAAACAAGCATGCAATAGGTCAAGATATACAGCATAACAAAAGGAATTGAAGCTGTAGAGTAAAAAAAAACTTAGTGGCTTGCAAGATAAAAAGTTAAAAATCAAGAGACATAAAAACAATAATTGTCTGTCTGAGGATCATGAAAATCATAAGGGGATCAAGACCAAGACCACTAACAAGATCCAAATAGATACCGTTAGACAAAAAAAAGCAACGACATTTTTAACGTTTGGAGTATATTACGAGATGACACAGTCAGTAATCAGATTGAGAAAACGTTTCACTACCTGCGAGTTATGTATTCATCACAACTCAGTGGAAACTAATTAAACAACACCACGTTGATTGAAGTTCAAAATAGGATCAATAGGTAGCCAAAATCCATTTCAAGGAAATTTAAAATAAGAATCATTTGTAAGAAGAATAGATTACAACACTTACCCAACAAGGAACCAACCATTTACAAAATTCAACTAAAATGGTAGAACTCTACAATTAACTCCCCCAGACTTCACATGTCCACAATTTCCAAACAAAAACCTCATCAAACCAATTATGGAAAACAAATCGAATCAAAAACTTAAAAGGAAACCCTAGAACTACCAAAAGAATATCACTAATAAGGCTTAAAGAATGCTACTCAAATCTAAAACATGCAATTTTAATTTCAAAAAATCTAAATTAAGCTTTTAGGGCATTACCAGGAGCACATATTACCCACAAAGCCTTAGATCTATAAAGCAAAACAATCATGCAAAGCAAACCCATATCTCAAAATTGATCAAAACCCAAAACCCCCAAAAATTTATTACCATTTCTAGCAAATTAAAGGGTTTTATAAGATAAGGAAACCCCTATAAGTTCAAAATTTCACAAAAATCACACCCCACATTGCTGCAATTCGAATCAAAACCCACCCTTAAAAAATCAGCAGGAATTGAAACCATGCAAAATTAAAGGATAAAAAAGAAACCCTAATTCCATATAATCAACTAAATAAAGCATGGATCAATCAAAATTTACCAGCCAATGCCATCCTCCAAGTCCAACAGCTTTCTTAACAACACCTTGAAGACCAACAAGCACTGATTTAGTTCGATTATTTCCAGTAACAACGACTTTGGTATGACGAGGTAACACAGTAAGCTCTTCTTCACTATTCTCTCCACAACTCTGTAATTGGGGTAATCCACCATTAATAACAGAACTCTCAATTTCTCCTTCCATTTCTAAAACCCAAAACCCACCAATTATTATAGTGAAAATTCTGAGAAAACCCACTACTACTAGATCTCAGAATTCAGAAGATCATCCATTTATTGAGAATAATGAATAATAGAGAAATTGAGGTTGAGAAAAGGGGAGGGAATTTGAAACGAAATGAGGGAAATTGAAGAAGAGATAGGGGGAAAAGATACAAAAACAGAGAAACAGCGGGAGAGAAAGGAAAAAGAAGAGAAAGATAGTGAGAGAAAAAGATAGAGAGAGAGAGAAGTAGAAGAAGAAGAAATGAGAGTGACTTGCTTTTTTGTCTCCCATTTTTCTCTTTGGCGCTCTTAATCCCGAGTACTTTTATTCGACCAACGAGAATTTGCCAGCTAAACCTATCGTTTTCTTTCTTTCTCTCTCTAGATTGTTAAGAGAGAGAAAGTTACAGCAGTTGGAATTAGAGGGAACATTTGGAAGTTCCCCGTTTTTGAAACTGTGGACTTGTGGTGGCTAGTCAAGTCAAGTGGGACCCTTGAGAAAAAAAAAATCTAGTAGGTATTACTAGCAGCACACAAGACTGGTCCGAACTATCTATTAATACCTTATCGATTAGCTCTACTATGATATGATCTTGAGAGAGTGTGTTGTAAATAATTTCACGTCGGTGGTAAGAGTGAGTGTGGTGATCATCTTAGAAGGTTAAACACCATTCCCTAAATAGACTATATGTATAAATTTTATGTAATCTATTTTGATTTTGGATTTAGTAAATCAGAATCATTTGAAAGACAAACTACGATAAATGTCTAAATTTTTCTAAGAACTTGTCTGATTTTTTTTTTTTGTTTACCAGTACTTTTCAATTAACTTTGGCTTGACCCAAATTAGGCCGCTCAATCCAATCTGTTCTTTTGATTCAAGTCAATAATGTAATAAGTGGTGAGGAAGGAGTCAGATGATGAGGAAATATGGTATAAAAGATCTTATACCAATGCACGACTGAAACTCTAATTAAATCTTAGAGTGTCACATAAGATTTTTTTAGAGTTTCTCTTCAAAATCCATCTCCAATGCAACACTTAACTTGGGACTCTAAAACGAGGTGGCGGTAGTTATTTTAGAGATCTTTAAGAGGACACTCTAAGTGCCACATAAGCAAATCAATTAATTTTACACCAAGATATGGGTTTTTAGAGTTTTTCTTGAGTATTGCATTGGAGAAGGCTTTCCAATAGAGTATCTTAAAATAGCCAAATAAGAAAGAGTCCATTTAGAGATCTATTTTTCACACTTGACATGTATGATTTTTAGAGTTTTTCTTGAGTCTTCCATTGGATATGCTCTAAAAGAGTGCGAACAAAGAGTAGAAACATAAAACTTTCTATAGTTTTCATGTTTTCACAATCACATGCTCTCTCCAACCTACATAGTCAGTCTTGTAGTTTAGGTTACAAGAATCAAACTTGTCAGTCTTGTAGTTTAGGTTACAAGAATCAAACTTGTTTCTTGCTTTAATCGATATCAACAATTGAAGTGACCAACACCTTTAGAGATCTAAGTTCCCTTCAATAAATTTCAACTTCTCCTTGCCAATTTCAAATTAGGTTTCCAATTTTTTCCCCATTTGACATTAGGGTTCATATTGAGCAATATTAACCCTGGAGTATACCCCTATTCAATTAATTTAATCACTTGTCATTATCCCTTGTTAGATAGGAGGGAGAGAAAGAAAGTTGATGATCATCATCATCAATATGAGAAAAATCAATAGGGACGACACAGAGACTTGAGAGATATCTGGTTAGGCGAAAGAAAATTAAGAGAACAAAAAGGGACTTCCAAAGAGACCGTGAGAAATGGGTTTTACCACCTTTTTGGTGGTAAAATTTTTAAGCCTTTTTTTCCTATCTTATTCTACCAAGAAAATCGACTCTCCCATCATTATTGCTCAACCAAACAGTGGAAAATCCATGTTCGTAAGAAAATTGATTTTCCCAACCTGTTTTCTCATGTATGTAATGAACCCTAAATAACTTTAAGTATGACAATAAAACATCAACACTTTCTTGCACAAGGCGTTGATAGATTTTTAGGCCACTAGTTTAGAAGATTCATGAGATTTTTCTTATTTCGTTGTATTTTCAGTAAGTTTGGCTTGACCTAATTAGATCAGTTAGCCCAGTTGGTTCGTCTAATTCAAGTCGAACTACATTATGCGGAAAGTCAAGACTGTGATGAAGGAATATGATATACAAGATCTTAATTAGATAGAATATATAAAGTTGTCTTGAATCAAAATTCAATAAGAAGGTAAAACCAACCACTTGTCCTTAGGGGATGATAAATGAGTTGTGGTCTAAACAATCCTTTTTTTTTTTCTTAGAACATCACTGTGGGTTACCCATCTAGACTATATAATTGGCGCGGGTTATCATACAACTTTCAACCATTCATGTTATATGTATAACTTGTTTGAAAAAATCCTGCACAATTTACAATATGAAAATTTACATCAAATGAGTTAAGTTAAGGGACTATTATGTATATGCTGGCCCATCAACGACACCATCGGTCCGACAGATAAAAATATATGTAAAATTGTACAAATAATGTTTAAAATTGTAAAAATCAAAATATGTTTGGTGGAGCAATCTTTTGTCCTTTCCGGCACAACCCTATATCGGAGCGGTAACAGGTTTTTTGGCAGTTATGTTCGGTTTTGAACAGTTACCACCAAGCATTGACTGTAACTGCAGCGGCGATGGGATCGATCCGACGAGACAGTTCCATTTCTGGTTCCAATGCCAAACAAGCGAATCAATCAACTACAGGAGTGGATCAAAGAGTTTGTTGACTCTTCCTCTCTCTAAATCTTGATTCTTCTGGATCCAGATTCTTCTTTGTTTATCTCTATATAACCCCTAAACTAAAAGTCATTGTATAGTTCAAATTGCGGTTTGGAACTCTGCCATTGAATTTATCTAGGTTGATTTAGAGTTGCATTTGACCCTTCATCTCTTTCTATTGAATGAATTTCAGATGATAGTTATCTGGTGATGATGAATTGTTGATTTTCTAGGATATTAGTTTGTTTGAAACTAATTGATGTGAACTTGATGAATAGAGGTTGTTAGAAGTTCTGTGTTTGGGTTTCAATTGCTTTATCTCATTTGTTATGGGTTTTTGATTTGTTATCGAGGATCGCTCAAGTCTAGTAGTGATACATGAAATCTACCACTTCATCTTCGCCGACAGTGAAGATCACCGATGGGCTTGGGATGACGTCATTCTTGTAAATCGGTTTGTCCTCTAACAACGAAGGGTTCAAAGCATAATCACATGACGGGAATTGACGAAGTAATCTTTTCATTTCATCGTATTGGCACTAATTAAAGTATCTTTATATAACTACATCTAATAAGTATAATAAATTGGCGGCGGTGGTTATGGTGGGTTCTGAGGGGGTGTTTTAAGTGGTGTGTTACATGGCAGTGGTGGTGTTGCGGAGCAAGGGAGAAGAGGAAGTTATTAGTTTTCTATATACTTAGTACAATTTAGCGATTCTTCAATGTCGGCGGCGACTTTCCTGGTAATGACGGTGGTGACTCAATCGGCTGGAGTAGTTTAGTCTTAATTTTTTAGTGATCTTTAGGGTCTTTTCATCTTTGATCTTTAGGATCTTTTCATTTTTCATCTTTCTTCTTTTCGTCAGTGTCTTGTCAATTTCTCTTACTTCATGAGGTACTTTACATTCGAAGTTCTGAGAATTTACTTATGTAACTCTCATGCTGCTGACCGAGAGGTATAATCAATTATATCCATGTAAATCTGTGATTGTAGCACTTATGAATGAAATATGATTTCGCGTGGTTTCAAAAGAAAAAAAAATGTAATACCAAATTTACAACATATTGGTTGACTGTCAAAACGGTTAGCCCTGGGAAAATGTCAACAAAGTCGTTGTAGTATAGTGGTAAGTATTCCCGCCTGTCACGCGGGTGACCCGGGTTCGATCCCCGGCAGCGGCGCTATTTATTTTTCTGTCCCTGGCCGCACCTAGGGTGGGTTCTGTAATTGTTTGTTAGGGGCACGGGTATTTTAGGTATTCCGTTTTTTTTGGTTCGGAAGTCCGAACTCTCTCGGCCAAAAGATTGGCTGAACAAAAAATTTGAGGGAAGAAAGAGTGAATGAAATTTTGGAGGAAAAAAGAAATCTAGGGTTTTTATGTGAAAAATTCTAGGGTTTTGATCTGAAAGTTTCAAGCCTTTATTCTCGAAGTAACGGACAAAAAGCCCAACTTTTCATCTCTTCTTGAAGATTCTAATAGTAAGATCTCTTCCTTCCTTTTATTTTACTTCTACTAGGTTTATTCCTTTTAAACATTCAAACCCAATAAACTATGATCCGTTTAGTTTAGGTTATTTGAATCCAAGAACTGAACTGGTTATCAAGAACTTTTTTTGCTGTTTTTTTTTTCTGGTTTCCTTTACTGACTCTTTGAATTTGATCTGATGATGGGTGTTTAATATTTGGGCAGTAAGGATTAAAAGAATTTTTCAAGATAAAAGTACAATTTTTCTCAATCTCTGAAGAAGAAGATGTCCAAGTCCTGCAAAGGTCTGGCTATGGAACTGGTTAAATGCCTCAGTGAAACTGATTGTGTTAAGGTTCTCTCTCTCTCTCTGTCTATTGATTTATTGTTTGATTCCTTGATTGTCTTCAATCTAATTTGTTTTACTATATGGGTTTTTAGAGTAAGTAGTCTGGGTTGCTTTTTTTCCTAAGTAACAATCATTTTTGCTTAATTTCACTATATAGGGTTATATATATGATTCATTCTCTATTAACATGGATAATTTAAAGAATTCAATCTTTAATATCCTAACAGAGAGTAATTAGTGAAGAACATATTGTATTCGATCCAGATATGATGGAGAAACTCTAGTTAAATTTGTGAAATTTCACCATTTTGATTGTTCCTTTCATTCGATTCAGTCTCGTTTAATACAATTTGCTTTGTGTTTATAATTAGGTACAGAAGAGGTCATATAGAGAATGTGCTGGTGAGAAGAGCCCTTGCATATCAACAGAGTGTATTGGACTAAGAGAAACTTATTTCAATTGCAAGAGAGGGCAGGTTTGTTTCTTTTTGTTGTTCTAGTCATAAACCTTTTGCATTCATTTAATTCCCATACATGGTTATATCGTCAATTTATATTTTCCATCTATACGCTTGTCCACTATGGTGTGTCGGCCGTGTGGCAAGACTCGTGTGATTAATCTCTGATATCCATGTACTAGGCATAACGTTTTCTCTGCTCTAATCATTTAGAAAGTGGGATTGGAGTTCGATTGTTTAGTATTAGAAGGTCATGCTTTGTATTATTTCAGTATTTACTTGGGCCCTTTTATGACCTGTAATGAAGTGTTAATACTAATTAAAAATCAGTTTTTGTTAATTTGATGATAATGAGGTTTTTTGCTTTCAAATAATATGTTGTGTAATAGTTTTATGACCTCTTTTAGTCTTCATTTCCATCAAGTTAATTATCTAGTTACCTCCTTGATTAATTCTCACGAAGTTCATTATCAATCTCGCACTTAATAGAAAGGTACTGTTTTAGTAGTGATGATGATATTTTTTAAATTGTCGTATCATTTTTATATGTTGAATCCATTCACAATGGTAATAGAGATTCAATATAATTGTGGTTCCATCTCGAGGAAATGTATATTTCCGTCACATGGTTCTTAATGGAGGGCCAAGAACCCACAACCGCGCCCAACATTGTGGATAACAACACTTGTTACAACCCAACTTGCGTAGCATAGAGGACTTGACCCTAACTTTCATTCCGTCATCTTCTATTTAGAATCTTAATTTGTTCTATTTTTTATGTATCAGGTTGACATGAGAGCTCGGATTCGTGGTAACAAAGGGTATTAGGTGGGATTGCCATGAGAACTCGGATTCGGTGCTTTTGTATTGATAATAAAGTCAAGTATACGAGGGTTCTGGTCGTTGACTAGTCTGGTTTGTGTTACTAAATGGATGATACACATGGAGTTATAAATTGCTTGTTTACAAAGTGCTTATTCATGCACTAACTGAAGGCTGACAGTCCAAAAATGTCTTAGTTTAATACATTTCCGTGCTGGTTGGATTCTGAAGTATTCAAGATTGGGAATAACTATCATGGCTTGTATTTGTTTAGTTTTATATTTTTTTTTTCCTTCAATTTTAATGTTTATTTTAGTGAGATTTTTTCTTCACATTGAGTTTTGGAAGAAGATAGTGATTGAGCTTTTTAGCAGGATAATAATAATTAAAGTATTTTCAGATAAATCTTTATGAACTACTCTTTTTTTTTTGTTGAAAGATATGAACTACTCTCATACATATGTACTTTTTTTGTGTGCAAGGGAATGATATCTATAGCTACCTTAAATACAAGATAAAATTCACAGGAATTAAGTTGCGGAATCTAAAATGGGTTACATATATTAAAATTCATATTATTCATCGCGCACGCGGGTTGAGTTGGATCGATGGAGACAACTGCCCTCAAAAGGGAAGGGAAGTCCGGTTTGGTTTACTTATGTTCTTCTTCGTAAAGAGAGAAAAATGGCAGAAGAATTGAGAATTTAAGATTTGTATGCAAATTTTATGTCATATCTCGTAGTTTTTATATTGTAGAAGATGCTTAGCAATTAAGATACATCTCGTTCCATCTGATAATTCAGGGTCATTTTTTTTTGGTGCTTGAGGAGGACCTGAATATTTGAGAAAGTTTTGTTATTTGAGGGGGTTGACGTGCACCTCACTGGTCGTACCCTTCAAACACACCTAGTGGTTGAGGGTGTTGATTAGCGAAGTCGATTTTATATCTTTTATATCCTCCCTTCAAATCCATGAACATTTGTAGATGGAATTTTGAAAAACGAGGACCAAACAGCCTCTATTGTATAAACTTGGGGGTCCAAATGGCTAATGGTTCATAAATTAGGGGGCATTTAGGAATTTTTCCACCCAAATCCAAAGAGTATAAAAGTTGATAGCCCAGAAGAAGAAGGAAGAAGCCTGAGAAACGAAAACGATGGAAGAAGATCGACCAAGAAGAAGACCACCCCTCAAAACCAATCACCATAAATGGAACGAAAAGGTTTATATTCTCTTCCCCTAATTAGGGTTTCCATTCTATTACTGTATCCAATTCTTAATCTTCAGTGCTTTTGATTTGAATTGGCAGCTCAGGGAAAAGTGTTTGAAAAGGATTCGAGAAGATCGAAGCCAGTTGTTGTGGAAAATGAGATTATCTTCTCCACCAGACCCATCTCTTATTCCTTCTCCTACTAATACCAATCATCACAATCAAAAGGTGTTATATTTACAAGTTACTAGTGAGTTTGTTCTATCTAATTTCTGTTTAGTCATATTTAGAAATTTGGGTGAGTATTATTGTTCTCCAATAATGGTGTTTTTGATTGAGGTAAGATTTTTGGGTATTGTAGATGAAATGAATCCCACCATTCATTAAGTAAGTTTAAGTACAAATGAAACTGGAAATAAGGGTTATCTTCATACGTGGGAGGAAGTTATCGAAAACTATACCTTGTCTTTACGACGAAAATAACTAGGACTCACATGAATATGGTTACATTGTATGTGAACTAGCCTGGGCTCTTGTCAAGATTAGTGGAGTAAAGAAATCTATAGTAAATTACATCTTTCCTTGATCATTTTACTAGCTGCATTTATCACCACTTGGCATTATTCCACATTACCCAAGCGCTTAGCACTTGTGGGATAAACCCTTGGGCAACGCTTTTACTAACAAGCCTGTTTGCGGGTAGTGTTAGGTCCACGGGCTTCATCACTGTCTATGAGCCAGTGTTTCGGGAATAGAACCTTTCCCTGAGGGAAGCACCAATTGACTCTGTTGCTGCCTTTTGGTGTATGATGTATTAGTATTATCCCTCATTACCCCGACACATATATTTTTGTTTT
>BEHA01050467.1:1231065-1263324 GCA_002897215.1 Eschscholzia californica subsp. californica | reverse complement strand
AGGGTTTTCAGTAGAAAACGAGATGCATAGAAGAGGTAAGAATGAAATTAAGGTGAAGAATATCGCTAGCTTCGCCATTGTTTCTAGGGTTTCGAAGTCAAGTTATGGATCCAGCGGTCTTCTTCTAGTTTCATCCGCGAGAAAACACACAAAAATGAAGATTAAATACGAACTCGGTACTTCACTCGCTTAAATCGAACGATTTGATTTACAGGATTATTTACGATAGTAACCTTTGACGTGTTAACTACGGGCAGCACGTGTGTTACGCACGAGCGCATTAGCCCATTTACTTGGTGTTTTTTTTTTGTATGATTGTCTGAATCTGATTAGTCTAAAATTTGCCCATCTGTATCTGACTAGTCTAAAATCAAGTCACTCCGTCACTAAGGTCTAAGGTGGAGAAGAGTCAGGAGGTCCAGATCAGATGATAGACCAGATGAAAAGGACTCCTTAGAATCAACATCCACTCCTACAAGATAAGCTTCCTTACTTGGTAGAATGAGTACCACTTAAGGTGTAACCGGATGGAATTACCACGTCCCGCCCACACCAAAAGGGAAGAACCGATGGAGACAGACAGTAAAGTATAGCCAAGAGGCTTTCTTGTCCGTAGATGACCTAACAAAAGACCATGTTCCATGGTACACGGCTAAACACAATACGATCTATTGGGCAACATTATTCTGTGGCTGGATGTTTTAGCAAGACCCATACCAACACGATAAACGACTCAACACAATACGACCCATTAGGCAACACTATCATGTGCAACTGCAAGCCACGACGCGTGATGTTTTAGCAAGGCTCGTACCAACATGGTACACGGCTCAACACAAAACGGCCCCTTGGCCAACACTATCCCTCACTCAGAATAGGAGTCAGAAAAAATAAACAATCCAAAATCTGAGTCGACTTAATTTAAATGTAGAGTCAGATTTTAGATCTGACTTATCTGGAATTCCACTTTGCTAGTATGTCTTCCTTCCTCTTTCACGAGGGAGCTGACGGCGACCTCCACTCTCTTGCTCCTCTTTCTCTCTCTCTCTCTCTCTAAACGGTTGAACGTTAAGAAAGAGAGAAGAAAACCCAAAGAAGATCTACATCAGAACCTCTCTCTCTCTCTCTAATTTTCTTTTCTTGTACCCAGACTTTGTTCTTTAACTTTTTTTCAAATTTTGGGTATCTTTTCATTTTTTCTGCCAATGAATTCTATTAACTTGAAGAAATCTGGGGAAGAATCAGGAGATTCAGCTGCACCCAGGAAGAACACCAAGAGACCTAAATGTAAAGTTATTAACTTTTACTTCATTTTTCTGATTGGGTCTTGAGATTTTATTTGTTGTTTAATTCATACAATACAATGTTTCTAAGTTAAAATCATACCTGAATTTATCTCTCTAGTTAAACCCATTTCTCTAATTGGTATAAAAATTAACTAGAGAACCATAAATTATTATGATAATTTTATCCAATTAGTGAACATAATCTTCAACTTGTTCTTGAATTAAAGAGTTGCATTCATTTCTAGTAACCCATTGTAGAGACTACGATATATATATAGACTCGATCGGTTGCTTTCGTTTTCGATGACTACTCGTATATCCAGCAGTCTATTTGTATCTCAATCTTCTAATCTCTTAGGAGTTTGCCTTAGCTAGTGATGATCCCCTATTAAACTGTTCATCTGCTTCATCTACTATTCTAGATTCTAGGTTTACTCAGCAGGAGCTTCCAGCTTGCAAGCCAATTCTCACACCACTATGGGTAAGTACTCTTGAAGATATCTACAAACTTAACATACTTTTTCCGTTCTTTGGTTGATTATTATTTAGCGTCAATTGGAAACGATCAGTTCTATATAACCCATATCTCTGGTTTAGGTTATCTCAGCATTCATGCTAATCAGTGGAGTCTTCAATCCCATTGGTGTTGCTTCTTTGCTTGCTTCACAAAATGTAAGTTTTAAAATAAGCCCAAATTATGATACCTAAATATTTCTTTTGATACTTCTTATCGATTATTTCCCTCTTTGGTAGGTAGTAGAAATTATCGATCGATATGAGACTGAGTGCATACCAGAGGCTCAAAGAACGGATAAGGTCGAATTCATACAAAGCGCCGAAAACAAAACCTGCAGCAGAACAATGACAGTAAGCTTCACATCTGTGACAACGCCATTAAATCTATAGATGAAGAATTGATTAGTATTATCCAAAAAAAAGTTGTACCTATAAAACCCCTCGATAGGACCATAAGTGATGTGAATCGGGATCTCATAAGTGCCCTTCACTTAAGGGGTTAAAAAACTTAAGAGATGCTCTGTTACTGAGACCCGACTCAAATAAATAGGGAAGTGCTATAGGCTAACCTTTGGTATAGTCGTGGATAGTCCTACTAGTTGTTTCCCTCCTGTATTTCTTGAGTATGACCGACTTTCTAGAGAAACCGTAGTTGACATGGTGACTGTCAATTTTATTATAGGTACCGAAGCATATGAAGGCCCCTATATACATATATTATCAACTTGATAACTTCTACCAGAACCATCGGAGGTATCGTTTAATCTTTTGATTTTCATACGGACCCCTTATGGCCCATGTTAAGTTCAAGTACTTAGATCATGTATACATATTGCATGTATTCCAATATTTTGTCATGGACTGAAACCAAAGTTCATGAAATATTTAAAAACCGTTTCGCGATTCCAACTTTATGATGAATTTCTAATTTAGGTATGTGAAGAGTCGAAGTGATACACAGTTAAGAAGTACAAGTAATGAAAATGATACAAAAGATTGTGATCCCGAAGGTAGTGTCAATGGTACAAAAATTGTACCTTGTGGTCTCATTGCTTGGAGTTTGTTCAATGATACATACAGCTTCTCTCGAAAAAATGAGCAATTGACAGTGAACAAGAAGGGTATTGCTTGGAAGAGTGACAGGGACAAAAAGTTTGGAGACAATGTCTTCCCTAAAAACTTTCAGAAAGGAACTCTTATAGGTGGTGGACAATTGGACTCAACTGTACCAGTAAGTAACTCAGCTGTCCTCCCAATGCAGTAGGAAATACAATCATATCTGGAGGGTTTAGTTTGTTTTTTTCAATCTCAGAAATGAAATCTGAATAGACTTCAGTCAGATTTTAAAATATTTGTTTTGCCCCGGACCCGTGCTGCCATTTGATTATCTTAAATTAAGTCTTTTGAATGAAGAGTCCATCGTCTGGAATGACTATTGTACTCCTCACCGAAACAAATCAGACTTAAATGAGTAAGACTTCTAAAACACTCAAACACCTAATCAATGTCTTACAATTTCAAGGCATAGGCCACGAGGTGAGGCGGTCACCTCATGTCTCGAGGTGTGCGTATTTGAACTCGAGAATAAAACGTGAACGTCTAAACTCACCTGTTATTTTTGAGTTGTTGGGCAACACAAAAATATTAAGATTTTTGTTTATTAAACACTTGGGACTTTATATTTTGGTAGTGAAGTAGAAAAATTATGTTATATGTTTACATAATTACTATCATTTTCCTTAGGAAAGAATGGTTTACGCCTTTTACGAATTGAGGCGCCGTCTTGCCTTGTGAGACCAAACCGCCTTGAGACGTAAAAACTTATTTTAAAATATTGCACGTGATTGCATTAAGATTTATCTTTTGTAACAGTTGAGTGAGCAGGAGAACCTTATCGTTTGGATGAGAACATCAGCATTACCAACTTTTAGAAAATTGTATGGAAAGATAGAAGTAGATCTCTACGAAAATGAAGTCATACATGTAACATTAGAGAACAACTACAACACTTATAGTTTCAATGGGAAGAAGAAGCTTGTTCTTTCGACAACAAGCTTGCTTGGCGGGAAGAACCACTTTCTTGGAATCGCATATCTCACAGTTGGTGGTTTGTGTTTCCTTCTAGCCATGGTTTTCACTATTATATACCTGGTTAAGCCAAGGTTAGAACTCTACGAAACCATGTAATATATCAAGTATCAACAATCTAATATGCTATCTGTAATTAAATCGATGTTGCTCTATTTATTGCAGGCAACTTGGAGATCCTTCATATTTGTCATGGAACAAAAGTCCCGCAGGGCACTAATAGGGTTTCGAGCAATTTCTTCGTATTACCAACAAGGTGGTTTCATTGAGAATGACCAAAACTTCTTCACACGCTATGTTTTTGTTCATGAAATTTCAGTAGTTGAAAGTTTAAATTATAGTGACAGGAAAATGAACGTATCATTTCAGAGAGATGATACAATAAACAAAGAGAGAAATTATAGTCATTTTCATTTGTTAAGGTAAGAAGTTTACAGGATTTATAGAATACTGTATTTCTGTTTCCTACCTTTGGCACTATTAGAACAAAGAAGTTCCCATTTTCTTTCTCTTTATCTTGATTACAAAGCCAAAATGTAAGTGTTCAATTGGAACAGAAAACGTGTTTGAATTGGTTCTAGTTACTCTTCAAGACTAAGTGGAAGAGGGGAGGAGATTCTCGAACGAGGAAAGGGATCCAATGACTTCGAAAGAGTTGAACAAGAGACCGTATGAGGTGAAAATCTCATGTACTGTTATGTAAAGTGACAGTAAGGGTGACTTTTGTCAACTTTTCCATAATTACCTCCAAAAAACCAAATTGTGCATTAGGCAAAGTTATGGTGGATGGTCAAAACCTTTTCTATCTTAAAACACAAATTCCAATATCATAGTTCGAAGCAATTATAGACACAAGTAATAAGATTCCACACTTCGCACGTTTTTTTTGTCATAACTATTCAATTTACAAAAAGTATACTCAACCATCTCTAGGGACTCGCACTTGAACCGCATATGAGAGAAACAAGAATTTCTTTCTCCTCTCACATGTTCAGTCACGTGGAGAGAGAAACCTTTGTTTCTCTCACATGTAATTCAAGTGGGAGTCTAAAGAGGCGGGTTGTGTAGCCTTGTTGTTTAATTTACTACGCTACAAACCTCATCAGTTATCAAAACCTCATCAGTTATCAATCTTGTTCGTTATCAATCTTGTCCGTGTTTTTGGCTCTACGGGACTCTTATCTTAAGTAGAGCTCTCCTTATGATCGATCACCTTCTATTTGTACTTGTTTGCATATCTCATAGAGTTAATCGCTCTTTCTGTCCCCCTCTTCTTTCCATTTCTTGATCTTAAACGATGGTAGTATGTTTTTGCTGCCTTAGAAGCGGATCTACCTGAGCGGAGAGTCCAAATTCCGGTCTACCCAAGTCGATGCATAGGAGGTTTAGTTCCAAACAAATGTTTCCCAAGTCTACCGGAAAAATACAATCCCTTATTAAGTTTAAGCGTACACCAAAAGCCTAACTCTAAACGTTTTACGTGCAAAACTAAAAATTAAATTTTGACAGTTTTAGGAATTTCGTGATGGTGGGTATCCATCAATAAAGAATTTTAATCAGACCTAAATCATAATTTTTCAATCAACAGAACTTTTTCTTTTACCTATTAATTTTTCTTCCAAAAAGAAATTAAAAAAATACTTGAATTTTGCAACGGTAACATTTCTAAATATTTTGTTTCTTTCTCTTTCTTCTCTATCTAAAGTGCTTTCTTCTTCTCTTTCTTACTCACAACCATTTTTTTCCACATTCACAAAAAAAAAGATTGAAGATGATAATCGAACGAGTTATAACAGTAGAGTATCTTCACCCATCAATGTCTAAAGAATTACTCTGCAAATTTCCAGATTTCTCTGCTTTCGATTTCGATTACTCACAGAGTGGAATTTGGTCTCCTTTACTCTCTCGAGGAAGATTTAGTACTCTAATTTCTGATTCTTCAATGGAGATTCGAAAGAAACTATTAGATGGGTTTGAGAAAACCACCTCTTCTGATGAAGAAGAAGATGAGGAAAAATTCAAAAACAACAATTTAACCAGAAAAATCAAGAACAAGATTGGGATAAAGATGATGATGAAGAAGAAACAAAATATTAAGAATAATGATTTGGATCTATCTATAACTCCCATCAAAGGTTCCACTCCTCACAAGGTAATTTCCTTTCTAGACAATAAAATCTAGGGTTTTTGTTCAACAAACCGATGGGGACCTGTTTTGAAAGATAATGAAAAACTGGGAGATACCCAAGGAAGAAAACTAGATTTAAAACAATGGGGTTTCTTCTTTTTTTCAGATAAGATCCATGATTGTTGTTTGATTGATTACCCATTTCTTGTTTGAGTTTCTTACTTCTTCTTTTTTCTTGTGTTTTGGTTTTGTATCAGGGATGGACTAAGATCTTGAGAGCAGCTTCAAAACAATTCAAGAAGCAGAAGTCATCTTCATTACAGATGAAGCTGCCAAATTTCCTCAGAAATGTATAAAAGTTGAAATCTTCAGCAATTTTATATTCAATTTACTTCAAGCCCTAATTTAGATTTGTTGTTTTTGACTACCAAACTGCCAAGTTTCTGATTTCTTCATGATTCAATGTTGTATTTAGATTTGTTGTTTTTGACTACCAAACTGGTGTAGTTATGAAATAGTATTTCATTTGATTCAATTTACTTCAAGCCCTAATTTTCTGTTCATTATCAAATCTGCATATTCTTTATCCGTTTGGGAAAAGCAAATCAGTGTTCCTTCCTGACATCATTAAGTAATACTATCTGTTTTTTCATCAGTTAGAATTGGTAACTGACTCGAGATCTGGATCAGGTAGAGTACGATTTCAAAATGTTTGTTTTCCTCGAACTCGCTTGGATGGCTGATTGAAATTGGGTTTTGATCCATTTGAGTCAGACTATTCATATTCAAACAATTGGTGAGTCGGAAAAGAAAAAAAGATTAGATGAAATGCTCGGAGAACATTCATGTGTTTAATCATAGAAGTCCGAAGATGGCAAGACCCCTCAATAATCAAAGAATTCGGGATTCGACAAAGTTAAAGAAAGATCACATTTTTATGAAGAAAACAAATCCAATCTCCCTCCACTGTTTGAAATATAATTAACAATCTCCGGAAAAAAAAATAGACAAGAATCCATCCACAATTTCGAAAATAGCGGACACGAAAGAACAAAATTTTGAGTTATCTTTCACAGAGAAAGGTCTTAACTAGATTTCATCATCGATAAGTTAAATAGATACATGTATATAAGATAAGTGCGACAACTCCAAGTAGTAACTTAACAAACTAAACACTTCTTCGCCGAGTGACTACCATCCATCGAAATAACAATCCATTTCTAACAACTATTAAAACCGAAGTAGAGCTTGTATATTTTCATTTACCTTTTATGTCATCGACTTCTTCTTCGTCTTCATAGTAATATTCTTCATCTTCATCGTAGTATTCTTCATCATCAGAGTCTCCATTACCATTGCTTATTCTTCCCATCTGTTGTCCTTTCAGTCGTTCTTGAATTCTGTCCCTAATGGCAGTTCCCTGGTAATATAAATGAAATGTGGGTCAGATCATGAAGGAATTATTGATTTTGAACTACAATTTTTTTTTCCTTTTCAAAGAAAAATATTACCATTTTATGGCAACCTTCTTCGAACATCCCAAGGAAACCAGCAACCCAACGATCTGCATTCTCCACCCACTCGTTTCGATGCAATTCAGCAGTTTTTGCAACTGTTTGTATCTGCAATATTGCAACAAATAAACGTAAAAAGAATTTTCCTAGTGGGTTCCTTGAGAAGGGAAAAATATGGAATATGAAAGTTGAGACTCAATAATCTTGACTCATGCGCTATGATCCAATCCCTAACCAACTACAAACAACATAACTCATAAACTCAGATTTAAATTGCACGGGAGTTAACTTGAGAAGAAGAAACTTCGTAAAAGTTTGCTAGGGTAAAGATCCAGACAACCTCAGATATAAATAACCACAATTCTACAGCATGAAAAGACTATCAAAAATAAAGATGCAATTATACCTTCTCTCCAACTTTTTCTTGCTGTTCTTTCGCTTTATCACGTAACTTCTTCAACCCCATGTTGACTCTAAGTCGCTTTTCCTGATACATAAAAATCGATATGATAAACTTTAGTTCCACATGTTAAAACTAATAATTGAGAGGCCGGAGGCCTTCTACCTCAAAGAACTATGAAGACGAACAAGTTCCATCTAATTTAGAAGGACTAAACAGTGAGATTTGTGTGTAGTACATACCTTCACGTAGCTAACATTGAGATCCTTTCTTGAATATCCACGGTCAAGGTTACGCATAACATACTGGTTGTAGTCTTTAAGAATCCTCATTATAATATCTGATGTAGAAATCCCATCGGTTCGTTGTGTTTCCTTAAACTTCCCAACCGCTTTAACCTGCATTTATCGACTCAAATGGAGCACGATTAAACCGAAACTACAGAAAGAAGGAAAAAAAAGAAGAAAATCAAGAAAGTAAACACAAACGGCAGAAAGAAAACGAAGAGGCACCCCAAAGGCATATTTAGTTCACCATCATGATAACCGAACTTACAAATTCATATACATCTTTTCCAGCTCCACTTGCATCAGCATAACTGAACAAATTTCATAAGAGGAATACATTACCATCTGAATAAAAACAAAATGTGATTCCCATACATTAAAGACGGTAAACATTGATAAAGATGTTCAACGTAACTAAAGTTTGAAACATTCAAATAAACCGGCGACTTTCAAATATGATGTACATATTGGGCAGAATAACCTTACGGGAGAGAGTCGTGAGCAACATAATCAATCTTATGCTTGTCAAGAAACTCCTGATTGATCACCCAAGGCGCATCTGGAATAACTTCATCGACCCACCTGCAGCAAATAAAACATCAGAACACACTAAACATAAAAATCTATGATGTTATTCAAGAGGCTATTTAAGAAGCAATTTTTCCGACGGTTCTAGTGCTCTCTAGACGAATATGGGCCCAAGAAAAAGTTTCGAGCAAATTTGGGTGACAAGGTCAAGCATTATCTATCTATCAAATTAGCTTTAAAACAAGAGCGTGTGAGTCAAGTTGATATCCAACTCAAAAGGTCAAAACCCAAGCCAAGACAAATCTTTTGTCAAACTAATAAGCAAACTTCATATAGAGTTGTCCACCATACTCGAGTTAAAACGTTAAATCACTACTCAAAAAGGAAAAGAGTTGCATTTGAATTAAATCGCATCTAGCATTTTAATATAGAAATTGTGTGGGGCTCATGATACTAAACTTGAAATTAAATTACCTACCAAAAGCGGAAACTACACATTTCACTTGAATCATCATATCCATTACCTAATATAAACTTAATGAGCTTTTACCATTATAGTGTTATATTCTATTCATATATCACAACCAACTAAACAAAAGAAAAAAAAAACTAACTTGCAATGACGAAGGGATTCGTATCGTTCGTCTTCAGTCATAACAGTTTTCCCTTTGAATTTGTGTGTAACTTCATCACTACAGCATCCCACAAGCAAATATGAATTTGGGAACCTACAAAATTCAAAGTATTGTGAAATTAGATCATAATTCATCACTAAATTTAACAAATAAGAACCACCCTTTGCAAAAAATCGACAACCAAACTCTCCAAAAAGAAGATAAAATCAATCCCACTATCAAACTCTCCAAAACCCAATTTCGGGATCCCAAAAGGGGCACCTTTGATGGATTAAATTAAGAACTTCCCAAAAGGCAGAAAACAAAACTAAGAAATCGAAAAAAGTTTTCAACTTTCTAATCGGATCCGCACTAAGAAAACATAAAATCAAAGTACAGAGAGAGATGGGAATCAATTACAAACTAAATTGAGATCATGCAAGCGATGAAATCAAAAGAGAGTTATCAGATTTGAATGATTGAAGAGAGATAAAGAGAGAGAGAGAGAGAGAGGTATACGATTTCTTAGCTTGTTCAAGGGATCGAGCATGACCGAAGTGAAAGAGATCGTAGATACCATCGGCGTAAACACGAACCGGTCGGTCCGTTGGTGGATCAGCAAAACCACCATTCCTCAATTTCTCCATTTTCTCTCTCTAAAACTTTTCTCTCTTCTTCTTCTTCTTCTTCCCTTTTCGACTCAGGAGGAGGTCAGGTCAGGTCAGGCCGTCAGGGTAATTTCTCTCCTCACTTTCTTTCTTTGTTTGTTTTCTCGTGGTTTGCAAATTTCCTGCTGCTATTATTTCGCAAAACCCGAGGCCCAAACCATTGCTTCCTGTTAATATCAATTTTTTTTTTAATGTATTTCCATGTCGGCATTTTCTACACTAATTTACGACCGTCAGATTATTTGATGACTTGTAGGATTACACGCTTCTAACGCTTCTTTCTAGTGTAACGGCCTCCCGTATCATTTGGTACCACCTTTACACTAAAAGATAGTAGTATAGATATGTCACTTTGGCCCAAAAATGGGTGGTGACATGTCAAACATCGCTCAGGAGAGTGTCCGGAGCCCGGATTATAAATGTATACTTAAACTTAATAACTGTCGAGTTCCATTGAAGATGTGGGGGGTCTACGGTGTTGTTGCGTGCCCGATGATCGGGCGAATCGTGTCTCTTGGTACATGCCGAAGGCTCCTGGTGTAGAACAAAACGTTACACCACAATAGGTGGTGGCCAAATGAGGACAAAATCTTGTAAGGGGAGGGGGGTGCATTCTTTGATGGTAGGGCGAATCGTGTGCTTCGCCAATGCCGAGGAAGGCTCCTAAGGCTTGGGACCTCACACAACCATGAGTCTAAAGTTGGTCTGGGCAACTTTTATTGGTTCTAGAGTTTTCTCTCCACTCGCCCGGACCGGTGAAAGTCGGCTACATCGGCCCCATTTTCGGGCCAAATGGCATTTCTCTTTCAAAAGTAGGCTGTTCTGTTTTTGTTTTTAAATATCTTTGAATGAATTAGAAGTAATTTCAGCTTATTAACTCATCTTCCATTATGTTAATGTCATTCTTTATGACTTGAATATCTCTACCCACAATTTCCAACATCAACATGATCTCCTCAGACTGATGATGTGAACTATGATCTACAAAAAAAGTTGAAATGGTTCCATGAATTTCAATAGAACTCCAACCAGGAACTTTCTTCAATCCTAGTGATTTCATTTTTATCCATGCCTCTCCTACACCATCCCACCTTCCCATTGAAGCATAACAATGAGCCAATTGAACATAATTTCCAGCATTTTCGGGTTCTAGCGAGAAAATTTCTCTTGCAACAATGTCACTGAGCTCACCATCACCGAAATTTCGACAAGCATCTAATAGTATACCCCAAACATCGATCGTTGGTTTTGAGATCATTCCCTTGATAAACTTGTATGCTTCTTGTAACTGTCCTGATCGACTAAGTAGATCGACAATGCAAGAATTATGCTCTAGTTTCGGCTCAATCTTGAAATCTTCTTTCATACTTTTGAAAATCTTTAGACCTTCAGAAACAAGTCCCGTGTGACTACAAGCCGATAAAATGGATAAGAAAGTTACAGGACTTGGTTTGATTCCTGAAAGCAAGAAATCGGAGTACATCTTTAAAGATATTTCTCCTTTGCCATGACTACCATAAGCTGTGATAATCGTGCTCCACGAGACCATATCATGTTCTTGCATCATATTGAAACACTTCTGAGCAGTTTTTATTACACCGCATTTAGAGTACATATCGATTAAAGCTGTGTCTATGGAGATAAACGGGCCAACTCCGTTTCTAATGATAAAATTATGGATCCATTTACCTTGATGTAGAGCTCCAATGGAAGCACAAGCTTGCAGAAGAGATATAACTGTAATAGCATCGGGTTTCTCGTGGGCCATTCTCATTTTGTCGAAGAGTACGAAAGCCTTGTGAAGATCGCCGTTCTGGGCATGGCCCGCGACAATTGCGTTCCATGTGACAACATCCTTCTCAGGCATTCTATCAAAAGCTGCACAACTTTGCTCTAATCGATCACATTTGGCATACATGTTAATGAGAGAGTTTTGAAGAGCTATATCTACTTGCATCCTCTGCCTTAAGAAGTAGCCATGGATGGAAGTCCCTTGCTTTAAAGAACCCATATGTGCACAAGCTGAAAGAACAGTAGCTATGGTTGTGGAAGAAGGAGATATTCCCGACTTTATCATTCGATAAAAAACAGACAATGCTTCGTCAGCTCTATCGTTTTGAACCAAACCAGAGATCATGGCTGTCCATGAAACTACATCTTTATCTTTGATTCCACTGAAAACTCGAAAAGCATCATCCAAATTTCCACATTTCAAATACATGACAATAAGAGTAGTCTCAATCTGAACATCTAATACAAAACCAGAAGTTATAATCTGCCCATGAATCAACTTACCCAATTCGAGTTTATATTCATTCGCCATTGAAGATACCACCGACCCGAAAGTTTGATGGTCTGGTTCTATCCCTTCAATTCTCATTCTATTCAACAACTCTATTGACTCACTAACATTCCCACTCTGGGTATAACCAGAAAACAAAGAATTCCATGAAACTATATCTTTCTGATTCATCAACTCAAATACTTGTCTAGCAATGTCTACTCTCCCACATTTACCATATAAATTCAAGAAGGAATTCATCAAAAGACGATCGCTTTCGAAACCCAATCGAATCACACAAGCATGAATACAACACAAATGCCTAAGTTCTACAATACCCATGAGCAAACCCAATATGGTAACTGAATTAGGTTGAATCCCTTGTTTTTGCATCTCATTAAACATTGAGAAAGCCATGTTTATCTCTCCTGCACGTGAATAACATCCAACAATGGCAGACCAAGGAACAACATTTCTTTCAGGCATTTCGTCGAATACGAGACGAGCATTATGGGTATCTCCAAATTTTGAGTAGAAATGAACAAGAGAAGAGGAAGTGTAAGTATCTGAAGAGTACCCATTAATGATAATGTGTTGGTGGATTGAAAGACCATGAGAAAGTGATCCAAGAAAAGTGCAGGCTTTGAGCAAACTAGGGAAAGTATAGGCATCTGGAGGAGTTTGATTTTTGAGCATAGAAGAGTAAGTGAGAAGGACATCTTTGTGAGATCCAACGGCTGAGAGTTGATTGATGAGTTGATTAGATAATTTAGTATTAGATTTTAGATTGTTCATTTCAAGTCCTAAATTTTCAGGATATGAGCTTTGGCTACTCTGATTGAGCTAAGAACCATGAACGTTTTGTGGTCTTTGAGGGGTGGTGCTTGTTTTCTATTTGTTGACATCACAAGTACAATTCAAGTAACCCTAAATGGGTCTAAATTAGCCACTCGGACGAGTCGTAGAAAAAACTATCATTTTGAGATCCATTTCTTTTTTAGTTTTATTACTCGAATCAACCACGGTATAACCTAAAAAAGTGCGATCTAACAAGACAAAAAGTAAACTTGAGATTATTTTATATTCACATAAAACTATTGATATGACAAAATTACAACAGTTGTATAAAAATGGGTATCTGTGACTCGAAAGACTAGGTTTACAGCCTGCAGCTCAATTAATAAAGTATTAGGTATAAAAACTCATCCAATACTTCGTCAGATGAAAATCGCGGCCATATATGACTAAAAACCCACATTTTTCGTACAACAAAATTGATGTGTGATGAAGAAGAGCAAGAAGAGAAGCTAGATACCAACTTCTGCAATAACTAATGAACTAACAAAATACTGCAACTGATTCTCTACTTTCTTCAAATTTTCTCAAAACTATCCACTGAAACTGGGTTATATATCTGCAACCTCGTAGCTTGCTTGGCAACAATTAATTTAGCTCAATCCCTTTGCTTCATTTGCTTCTATGACTTTCTCTTTTGTAGGGGGTCCTGAAGTTTTTGGGTACGATTGAACTGTATTTCTCATAGGTTTTGCAATTTCGACGTAAACCATCCTCCCATCAATGATCTGCAACCAAAAGACAAACCGGTTTTAATTGTTTTCATGTTCAAGAGTAGTAAAATAAGTACGAAGAAGAGGTAAGGAAGTTTAACTAACCTTGTGATCCATGTTCTCTAAAGCTAACATGGCATGATCTTGAGAAGTATATTGTATAAAAGCATACCCTTTTGATCTCCTTCCAGATTCATTTTTAACTAGTTTAACTGTCACAACAGTTAACCATCAAGTATTGGGTTAAACTTAGGTTTACACTTCCTCTGACACCCCAAAAGAACAAGAAACACAAAAGCACAAATTGGGCCGTGAATCATTAAAAATGTTCACTGCACATTAATGAAAGCATAAGTTTTACAGTAATATAACTACTCGTATAACATAAGACTCTTGATACAGATGAACCGAGAAAGCAAAACACATGAAGAAACAAATGTGTACTAGAAATCATGTTTACCTTCTACTACCTCACCAAAGTGTGAGAATTCCTTCTTTAGGTTGGTGTCATTAGTTGAGTATGATAAATCTGCAATTACACATATGAGAGATAAGCAACTTATCAGAGGAATATCCAGACGAAGATTTACACAAGTAAAAAGATCTAGTTTTCAAGAGATCATGATCAATGATGATGAAAGTAGTTTGAGAGAAATCACGAATTACTCTGATGGTAAGGCGAATCGTGTGTCTTCGCCAATGCCGAGGCCTCTAGGTGTGGAACAAAAGCTCATCCCACGGTAGGTGGTGGCTAAGTGAAGACACAATAGTGTATGTGCGGGGTCCACGCTGTCACTGCGTGATCTAATGGTAGGGAGAATCGTGTATCTTCGTCCATGTCGAGGTCTTTTGGGTAGTCTCGTGGAACCTTCACCAAGAACAAAACCCCGTATTTGCGGGATTGAGCCCGAGGTGTCTAAAGTGGGGACAATATCGATAACTGTCAAGACTTTGGGGTGTCACAAGTGGTATTAGAGTCGAGGACGAATCTTTGCCGAGGATGGAGGATTGTGATGGTGCCACATCGCTCACGAGAGCGTCTGGGCTATAGGTGAAAGCTCAAGCTTACTAAGTGCGGAGGCCTTTTGGGTGGGCTCGTGGAGCCTTTCGCCAAAAGAAAACCCCTACATGTGGGTTTGAGCCTGAGGTGTCTAAGGCTTGGGGCGTCACATCTAAACCAGCTAATTTATTCACTGTGACCTATTTTTCACCAACTAGGATTTTTAATTGTAAGTTTGTAATGGATGAAACAAAGCAAAACCCTAAGATCAGAGCAAAACCCTAAGAACAGAGCAAAACCCTAAGAACGAATTCAATGATTTGAAGTGCTATTAAACAAATTAAAACAAAACCCATTTGAGAAAATGATGGAAAAATTGATGATGACAGATGAAAGTAGTTCTAGAGAGAGAGAGAGAGAGATAGAAATACTTACTTCTGACAATAATTCTGCTAGCTAGAGGAAAATCAGAAATGGATGCTCTAATTCTGAATGATTTTGAGTTTATGAGAAGATTTGAAGAAGAAAAACTAACCACCCCAAACACCATTATATTTGCTTCTTCAGCTGTTGAAGGAAAGGAAAACCACCCACCCCTATGAGAAATCTTCCATCAAATATCTCAGAATGGATTTCTTTACCTACCCAACTTTCTATGCAGGTGGCGCCTATATATTTCTGAACTTGTTTAACTTATTCTAGGCCCAATGACCATTGAGTCCACTAGTCTCAATAGTAGGGTGAGAAAATAGTCATTTAATTAACATCATAAACTTATGTCCACCTGCATTCAATGCAGTGGTTGGACACCCCTCGTTGAGGTCATGTGATCGAGTTTCGGTGGAAGAGTTTGCCATCAAAATTTATCCCATGTAATTCAAGATATAAATATAGTAAAATAAATTTGTCAGACTTTAAGTCTCTTTCATTCATAGTTTAAATCAGGCAGTTATCGTGCTCATATCATCTTCATGATGTATTAATGTCTTGTAGCGACTAAAGTAGATCGTAGTCGAATTCTCAAAAAAAAGAAACATCATAAACTTATTTTAGCAATTACATTATGTAACCATGTATTATCTTAATGGTAATTGAAACATATGATTAACTTCATAAACACTGGTCAGATGTTTCCATATGTAGCTGGTGATTATCAGGAAGGAGTTGCACCCAGTGGCTTGGACTTGACATGGTAGTAGTAGCAGCAGCATTAGAATGATTCCAATTTTTGTGTTGAATTCATTTATAGTAGTGTTTCAATGTGGTCAAAGTGAAGATCTTGACCACTTTTAGACTTGTCTATGTTGACCGTGAGTCAATAATATGCTTTAATTTGGGTAAATTTTTATTTTTTTTGTTGAGAGGAGTAATTTTATTTGGTGATGGAGTTCTACGAAGCTTGAATGATGGAATTATTCGACAAATGTGGCTTAAATGATAGTCATTGGTGATGATTAGTGAAAAAGAAGAAATTGTGTAAGATAATGATTAGTAAAAAAGAAGAAATTGTCTTTGTTAAAAACACCCTAAATGTGAGTGCATATAACAAAAATGGTGAATGCATTTAAAATTTCTTGATTTCTTTTCAATGGGTTTTTTGAGCTTACCCCTCATCACTAATTGCTAATTGAGTTTACCTCTCTCAATAATGGGTAATTGAGCTTACCCCCTTAGATTTACTATTTTGGCAAAGACACAGAGGTTGTGTTTGGCATACGTGAAATAAATGTGACTACCAAAAGCAATTATCCTTCAATATGATCACTCGTAGTTATTCCACCTTACTTTATTGTTTTATTTCGTCGGTAATATGATTAGCAAAGATGGATTTTGTTTATACATTATTTAAATTATGAATTTTGTTATTCCATGCCAAACATGTCCTTAGTAGTTTTGTCAAAAATCCTTAACTCAAGGGGGTAAGCTCAATTACTAATTACTGAAGGGGGTAAACTCAATTACTAATTAGTATTGAAGGGGTAAGCTCAAAAAACCCCTTTCCATTTTGTCTACCTTTTAAAAATTACTTTTCAAATATTTTGACGTGTTAAAAGTAAAAAAAGAATGAATCCAACATATTTAGAAGATAAGATGTAAAAATAAAACATTTTTAGAATGATCGCAAAAAGATATCCTCTTTCCACTATGTCACAAATATTTCAAAATAACCTTTTTAAATATTTTGAATCTTAAATAATTTCTAAAGAAAAGATTTATACCACCCATACATATAGAGCACATAATTGAAAATGCTACTGTACCTCTGTGAACTACATTGCTTAAGTAAAACAATCGGGAATTATGAGTTGGTTACTGAATTTTGCCATAGTATTATGAGTGTTGTTTGGGTTTTCATGTTCAAACTGGTCAGGGGAATTATTTTGATGTTTATCCTTATCCTACGATCGTGTCAGTGCAGAATAAGATATCTGAAAACATGATGTTGTACCTTCATTGTAAATCAAAAAGACGACGATCTACAGGAGCAAAAGATTACTTTTGATGAGCGATATGAAATTAAATTTAGGCCTAATTTTGTGGAAACGACATTGTTTTGGTACAATTTTGGGTGGACAAAAGAAAATGGTCAGATGGTAAGAGGAGGTTATCAAGTATTTAAATATAATAGAGGTGCTGGGAGGTGTGGCGGTAACGATTGCATGTACATTGCTTTTGCCGATGGATTATATACCATCGCCTATCCTGATATGGTGGCCAATACGTGGACAACTGTTTTTTTTAATATGGATAACTATTTTCGGGCCAGGTGCGAGTCAATTATGCTTGACTTAGTTGACTTTGATTTAATAAGGGGACAACTCCATAAAGCCTTAACTAACAGTTACTAACTTGTGGACCATTAACAAAATAATAATTCAAAATTGAAAACCTAAGTTGTCTTCTTCTTCATCATCTTCTTCTTCTTCCTTCTTCTTAGTCTTATTCTTATTCTTTTACTGCTACTAAAGTAAACTATAGTTTCTACCACTTCCTTTTGTTTTTCATCAAACCCTAGATGAATGAAGAAGATAAAACTCATCAATCTCCACTTGTTTGTAAAAAAAAACTAGGGTTTTGAAATTTTTGATTTCTAGGCTTTAAAAGTTTAACGGGTTTTTAGATATGATCTTTCTGGTTAGGAATATCCTTCAACAATTCTCTTCCCTTTGTTTGATGTCATAATCTTCTCCAAAAAAGTTCTCTCTAGAATTTTGGGTTGATGATGAAGATGAAGTAGTAGAAGAAGACCAAACTCACTTAGGGTTTATGGAGAAAAGAGGGAGGTGTTAAAATAATACATCTAATTCTAAGAGGCTTGAGTAAAAATAATACAGAGTTGTCCCCTTAGAAACTGGTGCCCATATAAAAAATATAATTATTTTGGTTGTCCACATAAGATAGTTGTCCATATACAAAAAATGGTTGTACACATATTGGCCACCGCCCACCCCTGATATAGATAACTTGGTCTACCCATAGCCGAACTCAACGTTGGCACACTGACATGTGAAGGTATTAGATATGTTACCATTATGTGTGGGCATCGTATCGGTTCACCATAATCACGTTTCTAAATAAATTACAAAATATTTAGATTTCAAATATCCATGGAAAGATAACAACTTTGTTTGTGTTATAAGGTTCATTTCTTTAATTTATGTAGTCTTATTTCATGTATTTTGGATTTTTGACGCACTGCCGAAGTCTTACGAGTCTGAGACACACCTAATCTCCTGTCTTGAGAGCATCTCCAATGCAGAACTCAAAAAAAATCTCTATTCATCCTATGTGTCAAGTTCCATTTGAGACTCTTAGTCATAGGTGGCGTTAGTAGAGATCCTCAATTTCTTTTGTCTCCAATGCAAAACTCTAAACTTATCTTAGTGGCATAGTTATTTTTGTAAATAAATAATTAGTTATTTTAGAAAATATAGAAGACTCGATTTTTATTGGTTGAAAATCAAATATTGATGAATTGGACAATTAGAGATATCTCAAGAAGACTCAATTTTTATTGCTTGAAATAGAGTGTCCTCTTGAGATATCTCTATTTCATCCTCGACACGTCATCTTAGAGATCCAAATAGAGTGTTGCATTGGAGAGGATTTTTAAGAACAAACTCTAGAAATCCTAAGTGGCACTCAGAGTTTCTAAGATTGAGTGTTGCACTGGAGATGCTCTGAATATGGGATTTGAGCCAATCCTAAGGACTCACGCCCGAATAGACTATGTAAATAGAAAATGATTGTTTAATTGTTTTATCTAATAACTTGGTATGACGGCCAATATGACCACTATAATATGTTAATTTGACCAAATGGTGGTTTTTTTTTGTTGAAATAAGCCATTCATTAAGATATCATAACGTTATTACAATATTTATCTATTAAAATACAAGGAATATTAAGCCACTTCTTATTTCTATTCTTCTTTCTTGCCCATTTGGCTAGCTTGTCTGCATGGTAATTGAGCGCTCGTTTGGTGTGTTTGAATAGGACTTTCTCGAAGAGTTCTTTTGATTTCACGCGCTTTCTTGATATGAATCAGAGATTGCCAGTGAACTGAATTTTTCTTATTGTTGAGATGATTGATAATGTTGATGTTGTCACTTTCTATGATGATAGTTTTTAGATCTTGTTCTTTCGCCCATTCTAGACCGTATAGTATTGCCATAGCTTCGCTTTCTTCACTGTTTCTAGCCCTCGATGTTTTAACTTGCGCCTCGATAAATTTAGATTCAGAGTTATGAGCAATTAAGCTGATTCTCACATTGGATGTTATATTAATAAAAGATGCATCAACGTTAATTTTTATAGATTGAGCGGGTGGTGGTTGCCATTTTTCTGTAGTTTTTTGATTCTTTTCTTTCGAGATTTTGATTTTCCTAGGAAACGATTCGATCATTTTGATAATTATGTTTAGGTCATTAACCTCATGTTGAAAACAGTGGTCGCATCTAACTTTCCATAGTATCCATAAAATTATCGCGAAGTGGATATCTTCACTGGTATAACATAGATCTGAGTTCTTTTCCCATGAAAAGATCCAGTCCGTAATTGAAGTGATGTTTTCCGATATAATATTAAAGTGGAACCATATGTTTTTAGCAATAGCACAGTGTAAAAGAGCATGCTCTATGGTTTCTATGTTTGTACAGTTCGGACAATTCATATTGTTGTCAATGTATTTTCCTATTCTATTTCTGACAGGTAGAGATTTAGTGCAGATTTTCCAGATGAAGATCTTGATACGAGGAACCGTTGGAATAGACCAGATGAACTTCCAAATGATGGTTACGTCCAAAACTTTTATCCAAAATTGGTGTGGATGATGACACTTTTTTCTCATAATGCTTAAACTACCACCCCATTTATAAGAAAATGATAATTCTAATGTAAATTAGTTTTTTTTTGTTGAGCACTGATGTAGATTAGTTGGAAAAAAGCAAAACTTTATATAGATGTATCATTTTATCTTATCTATTCTTATCAAACAATCTTTCATTACACTGTCTCAAAAGTTCGAAATTGGAACCTTTTTTTTTTCTTGAGATAATTGGATTACTAAACATGGATCAAAAGTAAATTGATATGTTTAAGATTAGGAAAGGATAGAGTAAATTTCTTTCTCTATCGCCTCCCAATCCAACAACTTTGATTTCAGTACTAGAAGTAGTGAAAGTAACTCTGTTTTTTGAAACAATATATAGAACTCAATCTTCATGAATGATAGATGAAATTAAAGTTTCAACCTGTAAGAAAATTGAGAGTAATTATTAGGATTTTTGCGAGACGGAGTCGAAGAAGACTAATAGATGAAAATTTGGAATTGATGGTGAGATTTTCACCAAATGATTTAGGGAATTATATATCGGATTTGTTATATAGAGTAAATATATCCGGTAGTTTAAATCTTCTGCAAAATTTTTGTCTCATGGATCATCTTCACATGGGTCCCAAAATAACCGACGACAGCGTCAAGAGGTGATCGAACTACGAATTATTGTATTATTTGTCGATTTGTCGCTTCTTTTTGTTTTAAACGGCCGGCCTGAGAGAGGCTATTTTACTTTGGCCAGCTTTGGGAAAATCAAAATAGTTTCCGGGGAAATAGGTGAAAATCCAAAAAAACATAAACCAAACACATCTTAAACGTCGCCGGCAAAATGTCGCCGATCGGAAGTGTCTGACGACAGTCGGCGACTTCTTATCTCTTCTCTCTCTCTTTCTCTTCTCTCTCTCCCTTCCCTCTCTCTCTTTCTTCTCGCTCTTTTCTGTCCCCCTCTAAATCCGGCGATGGAGAGGAACTCCTTCGCCGAATTTCTGGTTTTCAAACGAAACCGATCTGGTTTCATCTGGATACCAGACGATCAAACGAGATCTGGTCTCGTCTGGTTCCAGCGTGGCTTGTGGTGGGCTTGTGGTGCCTTCGCCAAGAACAAAACCCCGTACCCGTGTGGGCTTGGGCCTGGGTGGTTAAAGCGGGGACAATATCGGCAACTGCTAAGGCTTGGGGCGTTACAAAGTGGTATCAGAGCCGAGGACGGCTCTTCGCTGAGGGTGGGGGATTGTAATAGTCCCACATTGCTCACAAGAGTGTCCATAGACTGGGCTATATGTGTAAGCTCAAGCTTAGTAAGTACCGAGGCCTTTTGGGTGGGCTTGTGGTGCCTTCGCCAAGAACAAAACCCCGTACCCGTGTGGGCTTGGGCCTGGGTGGTTAAAGCGGGGACAATATCGGCAACTGCTAAGGCTTGGGGCGTTACATTATCTCTCTTTGTTTCTCCTACTTTTTTTCCCTGTTCAATGTTTCAAAAAAAAGAAAAAAAAGATTAAAATTTCATGTAAACACTAATCAAATCTACAAAGATAAGTAAAAGAAGAGCGTATACCGTATATAAGATGAGAATTTGAGATAAATAAGGTAACAAAAATCTACTTACATGGGAAGGAAATTAAAAAACAACATGGATCATCTGCCATAAGATAAATGAAAATGTACTTACATCCAGATCACTAATAAAATTGTGCAAACAAATAAAAAAAAAAAAAAGTAGGGTTAATTCTTCAAAGATAATCAAAATTAAAAGAGACAAACTTAAACTTCTCGTATGAGATGAGAATTTGAGATAAATAAGGTAACAAAAATCTATAGGTAGTTATGATGAAGTTATCCTTCTTATTTCCTTTCCCCCGGGATTTGATGTGAATTTGTGGAATTACAATTTGAAGGAAGAAATTAAGAGAGTTAAAAGGAGGGTAGTTATATTTGTAAATAAGTGGGAGATTTTTAATGGAGAGTTCTAAATGAGCCGTTGGATTTCAAAAAACAAGATGAATATCCGATGATCACGAATATCCAAGACATAAATCGACGGTCCTGCTCAAAAAACACCATTGTGCTATATATAATAGATATAATAGATAGATATAATAGATAATAGATATAATATATAATATATATATATATATATATATATTTTTTCAACAGAAAAAAAAAACATATATATATATCTATATATATCTATTATATAAAGCACAATGGTGTTTTTTGAGTTCAGCCGTCGATTTATCTCTCGGATATTCGTGTCCGTTAGATTATCATCTGTAGTTTTTTCATCCAACGGTTGAAGTTGATTGAAATTTAAGTTATTTAACCTCATGTCCATGTGTCGCCAAATTAAAGAAGAGTAAAAAACTACCTCTTAACTTCCCCCACTTTCTCTCCCTTTATTCTCTCCCTTTATTCTCTCCAAACAAATAACTACCCACTAAGTTTTCTCTTCATCAAAACCAAATAACTACTCACCTGGAAACGAGAGAGAGAGAGAGAGAGATAAAGGGGTTCCCTCACCTTCTAAAGTCCATCAGTTTAAATTATTTATGTTCCACATAATTATTATTTTGTAAATTAATGGGTTCTCATGGTGATTCCTCTATTTTTTTTCTTTTGTAGGTTGTTTGATTTAGTTTTCCATCTTATGTGTAACTTTGCTTTTGATGCAGTATATCTTATTTTATTATGTTTTTTCTCTTTTATGATTCACCCTATTTGTTTTAATTTCTCAACTCATAATTTGTTTTAACTTTCAACTCATAATTTGTTGCAGGCTTTCGCAAGTTTTACATGTAGTTTCTTATGAGGAGGAAGAATAAGAAAATATGCAATTTTTGTTCTTCTTTTTAAATCTCTCATAATCTGTTAAAATTGTTCAGTCTTACAATTTTATAGGAAAAAAGAGTCATTAGAGTTCGGTGAACCTTCACCACTACATGTTGTAAACTTAAGCCAAAGGCACTTTTATACATTCCAACATCTCTAAATGAGTTTACCAATTACAGTAAAGTCAATTCTCAAAAAAAAAAAAAATTACAGTACAGTCAACCCACTCTTTAAAATTAGTTTTCTCACAAATATGTAGTCTAATTAATGGAAGCTTACACATTTTAATTTTACTTTGATGTTGTGCAGTGCCTTTAAAAGTGATGGAAAGTAGTCTATTGAGATGAAGAAGTAGGTTTTGTCGATTGGTACTTCTCTTGCACTTAACTATTTGTTTTCGTGGTGTGTTTCACAATTTTTTTTGAATATTTTATTTCGATTTCATCCTTAACTTTTCATGTTCTCTTACCTTTTTTTTTTCCAATAATTCTTCGTCTACAATAAATGCTTATTTTGCTCTAAATTTTTTATTTTCCTTTATTTTTGTAGGGGACCACTATTTAGGTTATAATGGTCTGAGTGTCTGACAATACGTGATGAAGCAACCAAACATGAAAAGAACTAGGTTATGCATGACCCCAATATACACGCACTACTAAGACACACTCAACACAATCGATGAGGAGCAAGGCCACATATTTTAGGTTGTGGCTCATACATAAAGGCGTAAGCCAAAAGGGATCTACCGCGTCCGTAGGACGCGGTGGACACCTAGTATATATATATACTCTCAAATTTGAGAAGTCACCCCTTATCTTAGACAATTTCAAACTCAGACCTAAACCTAAAATCTCTGTGGTTGGAATGTAATAATGTAGTATATGAGGAGAATAGCAAAGGAAATCAAAGTGCTTAGCAACTCTGGTAAATACTCAATGTATAGACGTGTCTTTTATTGGGATGCCCCATTTTGTCTCACTTTTCAAAACTACTTTCCAAATATTTTGACGTGTTAAAAGTAAAAATAATTAACGAATCTTACAAATTTAGAAGATAAGATGTCATTTGAATAATGTGAGTGTATATGACGATTTCTCTCCATTTTGTCTACTCTCTACAATTACTTTCCAAAATATGTTGACGTGTTAAAAGTAAAAAAAAATTAATGATTCTAATATATTTAGAAGATAAGATGTTAAAATAGAACACTTTTAGAAAGATCCTGAAAAATTCTTTCTACTATGTCCACAAACATTTCAAAATAACTCAAAGAAAAGATTTATACCACCAATATATATATTGAGCACATAATTGAAAATGCTAATGTACCTCTGTGAACTATATTGCTTAAGTAAAACAATCAAGAATGATGAGTTGGTTACTGAATTTTGCCATAGTATTATGGGTGTTGTTTGGGTTTTCATGTTCAAACTGTCAGGGAGATACTCGACCTCTTTTTGGTGATGTTTATCCTGACCCCACGGTCGTATTAGTGCAGAATAAGATATCTAAAAACACGATGTTGTACCTTCATTGTAGATCAAAAGACGATGATCTACAGGAGCAAAAAATTGCTTTTAATGAGCTATATCAATTTCAATTTAAGCCTAATTATTGGGGAACAACATTGTTTTGGTGCAATTTTGGGTGGACAAAAAAAAATGGCCAGATGGTACGAGGAGGTTATCAAGTATTCAAGCATAATAGAGATCGCAGGAGGTGTGGTGGTAAAAATTGCTTGTACATTGCTTTTGCAGATGGATTATATACTAGCGACCAAGGTGAAAACAATAACTTGGTCTACCAATGGCCGAACTCAACTTTAGCACACTGAGACGTGAGTGTATTAGATATGTCACCATCATGTGTGGGTATCATATCCATCCACACGAGAATCACATTTCTAACTAAATTTCGAATATTCAGATTTCAAACATCAGTAGAAAGATAACAATTTTTATGTTATAAGGTTGTTTTCTTGAATTTAATAAGTAGTCTTATTTCATGTACAGTATTTTGGATTTCGGGGGTACCCCCGGATACTTATGCATCCATGTGAGTCCGAAACACTCCTAATCTCCTGCCCTGATTATTGGATTTGAGTGAGTCCAAGAGGCCCCATGACCGAGAAAAGATTGAAAATAAATAAGGATTGTTTCTCTCATTCTTTCATCAAACATGTCTGATGTCTCCACCCTAAGAAAATTCCAGATTTGGTCGATTAATTAGGATCTTACCGAGAATGTTGAAAACAAGGGTGTGGACTAGACACCGGCGGAACCAAGATTAAAGACCAAGGGGTGCCAATGTAACACGAAATCGGTTATTTTTTGTTTGACAATTTATTTAGGTTTATATTTATACTCCACTTATAAAAAATTATCTTCATATATAATGTGAAATAAGAGTAGTTACATCAGTTAAAAACTACGATTTTAGTTAATTTTATTTTAGGCCACTGTTTTAGGGAAGGGTTATTTCCCTAATGGCCCCCTACTTTGTGACCAGCTTCCCGCCTGGCCCCCTACTTTACGAAAAATACCCATATGGCCCCCTTCCGTTATAACACCGTCACTCTCTCTCCTCCATCATGTTTTCTCTCTCTGCCAAGTCACGCCACATCACCTTTTAAGCCACCTCATCATCTTCTCCGGCATGGGTCGCCGGCCGGCGACCTTCAAATTTTTTTTTTCTCTCTCTCTCTCTAAAAAAAAACTTTTTTTTTTGTTCTCACCTCTCACTCTCTCTCTAAACTCCGGCGAAGGGGTTTCCCTTCGCCGGAGTTCGATCTGTTCAAGAACAGATCCGTCTGTTCTTGAACAGACTCGAACTCCGGCGAAGGGTTTCCCTTCGCCGGAGTTTAGAGAGAGAGTGAGAGGTGAGAACAAAAAAAAAAAAAGTTTTTTTTAGAGAGAGAAAAAAATAATTTGAAGGTCGCCGGCCGGAAATTTGGCCGGCCGGCGACCCATGCCGGAGAAGATGATGAGGTGGCTTAAAAGGTGATGTGGCGTGACTTGGCAGAGAGAGAAAACATGATGGAGGAGAGAGAGTGACGGTGTTATAACGGAAGGGGGCCATATGGGTATTTTTCGTAAAGTAGGGGGCCAGGCGGGAAGCTGGTCACAAAGTAGGGGGCCATTAGGGAAATAACCCTTTAGGGAAAGCGAAAATGTTTCCAGGGGAGACAGTGCAAACTTAAAAAAACTCAAACCAAACACTCCCTCCCCCTCAATTCACCGGAGAAAAGTTAGCCTGCCGGAATCTTAGACAATTTCAAACTCAGACCTAAACCTAATATCTCAATGGTTGGAATGTAATAATGTAGTATATGAGGAGAATAGCTAAGGAAATCAAAGTGCATAGCAACTCTGGTAAATACTCGATATATATACGTTTCTTTTATTGGGATGTTCCATTTTGTCTTCCTTTTCAAAACTACTTTCTAAATATTTTGACGTGTTAAAAGTAAAAATAATTAACGAATCCTACAAATTTAGAAGATAAGATGTCATTTGAATTAAAAACTCCCTAAAATTTGAGTGCATATGGTGAATGCATCTAAAATTTCTGGACTTCTTTCCATTTTGCCTACCTCTCTAAAATTACTTCCCAAAATATTTTGACATGCTAAAAAAAAAAGAAATTAATGAATCTAATATATTTAGAAGATAAGATGTTAAAATAAAACACTTTTAGAAAGATCCCCCAAAAAAATCTTTTTTCTACAATGTCCACAAATATTTCAAAATAACCTTTTTAAATATTTTGAATCTTAAATCATTTCCAAAGAAAAGATTTATACCATCAATATATACCTCTGTGAACTATATTGCTCAAGTAAAACAATCAAGAATGATGAGTTGGTTAGTGAATTTTGCCATAGTATTATGTGTGTTGTTTGGGTTTTCATGTTCAAACTGTCAGGGAGATACTCGACCTCTTTTGTTTGATGTTTATCTTTATCCTACGGTCGTAATAGTGCAGAATCAGATATCTAAAAAAACGATGTTGTACCTTCATTGTAAATCGAAAGACGACGATCTACAAGAGCAAAAGATTGCTTTTAATGAGCTATATCAATTTCATTTTAAAGCTAATTTTTGGGGAAGGACATTGTTTTGGTGCAATTTTTGGTGGACAAAAGAAAATGGTCAAATGGTTCAAGGAGGTTATCAAGTATTCAAGTTTAGTAGAGATAGTAAGAGGTGTGGTGGTAAACTTTGCTTGTACCTTGCTTTTGCAGATGGATTATATACTGCCGACGAAGAAGGTGAAAACACTAACTTGGTCTACTCATGGCCGAACTCAACGTTAGCACACTGACACGTGAGTGTATTAGATATATTACCATTATGTGTGGGTATCGTATACCTCCACACGAGAATCACATTTCTAAATAAATTTCTGAATATTCAGATTTCAAATATCAGTGGGAAAATAACAATTTTGTTTATGTTATAAGCTTGTTTTCTCGAATCTAATAAGTAGTCTTATTTCATGTCTTTTGGATTTCGGGCGTACACGACTTACGTGTCCATGTGAGTCCGAAACACTCGTAATCTCCTACCCTGATTATGGGATCTGGGTGAGTGCTAAGGCCTCATGACCGAATATACTTTATGTAAATAGAGAAAAGATTGTTTGGTCTTATAAGTTGGTATGTTGCCAACAATCTTTGACCAATTAGTTGCACAAACTGTCAACAATGATTTACAGCTAGTTGAAGTTCGATAGGAGATTGAAGAATTGTGGTTATTTCAAAAACCCATTTGTAAAATGTACCATCAATTTCATCAATTTAACCATAGATACTGAACATCTAGTTTGGTTACTTCTCTCTCTAATTGTTTGTTAAGATGATAAATGATATATATTGAAATTACTTTTCTTAGTAGTCATTGTTTCTGAGGAGAGTTTGAAAATAAATAAGGATTGTCTCTCTCCATAGATTGTTTCATCAACATGCCTCCACTCTAAGAAAATTCCAGATTTGGTCAATTAATTGAGATCTTACCGAGATAAATGTCGAAGACAAGGGTGTGACTAGAACAGATGATCACCATCATGAAGATGCAAGTGAATAAGAAACGTAATTCGTCATAACAAATTCAGATTCAAAAGTTACCTCCACTCTCTAATCACTAGAGTTACTTAGTTAGACCTTTAGATGTATCTAGGTATAATAAAGAGTACGACTTTTAGGGTCTTTTCATCTGTGATTTTTTAGGATCTTTTTATTTTGCGATTTTTAAGGGTCTTTTCATCTAGTTTTTTTTAATATTGTACTGCTTTACCTTCATGTTGTCTTTTACTTTTGTAAGTGTTATGTTGTAATTTACTTTAGTAAATCCATGTTGTACTAAAAAGAGTTAAAACCTTATAATGTATTGGATTGAATTCCTATATGAATGAAATTCTATTTTATCTAAATTTTTTTTTTTTTTTTGATAATTTGACCGTGGTTAGGTCCAAAATTTTTATCCACTTCCTACGGATGATGACACTTTTTATCATAATGCCTAAACTACCCACCAATCAATGTAGTTCTCATTTAAATTTAGTTGGAAAGATTTAAATTAGTTGGAAAAGAAAAACTTTACATAGATGTATCATTCTATCTTGGATTTTTGAGTGAATGGCCCAAAAAGTGGGGGGTAACTAAGTTTTATCCCCAACCCAAAACATAAATAAGAACCCAGTCCAAAATGTCAGTTTTTTGTTGGGCCCGAAATAACAGGTACAAAAAAATTGTGTCTTCTTTATCTACTACCATTAATACCCTTTTTCTTTATTTTGTTACATTCTCTCTCTAAAAAATTTCAGAGATCTCTTCTTTCTCTCTCTAAGAAATTTCAAGAACTCTCTTCTTTCTCTTTCTAAGAAATTTCTTGAACAAATTTGGTGAAGAAATACTAGAATGGTTTAGGGTTTTGGAGAAGTCAGATTCGGTTTGATTTTCTTGAACAAGTTTTGTGAAAGTTTAATGGTGAGGAAATGTTTTGGAAAAACCAGATCTAGAAATATTTTGGAATGGTTTAGGGTTTTGGAGAAGACAGATTCAGTGAAGAAATATTGGTGAAGAAATTGGAATGGTTTGATTTCTTGAACAAATTTGGTGAAAGTTTAATGGTGAAGAAATATTTTGGAAAACCAGGTCTGGTAATATTTTGGAATGATTTAGCTTTTTGGAGAAGTCAGATTTGATTTCAAATTTAATGGGAATCTTTTTCTTGAAAAGAGATCGATGGGTTTTAGAGAAACTATATCCGGATGGAAAACTATATCCGAATTTGACGAGATCTAAAGCAACAAATCTGGATCTAAAGCAACTATTTCTGGATTTGGTGAGATCTCCCAGTCCTCTTAGATATTGTACCATATTTTGTTGTATTTAACGTCATAGATATACGTTTACGTGTTTAAATGTAATGTACATTCCTCAGTTCCCGCTACATTTTATCATTCCCAATCAGTTCCCACGTTTCCTTGTTATGTGAAAGTTTACTTTGCATTTTATAGTTTCCTTCGTCTTATATTTATATCTTTTTCCTTATTTTGTGAAGGTTGGAAGGTGAAAGTTTCCTTCGAATATTTTACTAGTGTCTAGTACATAACTAAATAGCCAGTACATAAAACAATTCCCGGTACACAAGAAAATTCTCAGTACAAAAAGTGTAGTACATAACCAAATGACTAGTAAATAAAACAATTCCCGGTACAAAAGAAAATTCTCGGTACAAAAGTGTCTAGTACAATGGCTAATACATATAACAATTCCCAGTACAAAAGAAAATTCTCAGTACAAAGGTGTAGCACATAATCAACTGGCTAGTACATAAAATAATTCCCAATACATAAGAAAACTCCAAGTACAAAACTGACTCGTACATAACCAAATGGCTAGTATATAAAACAATCCCCGATATACATGAAAATTACCAGTACAAAAAGTGTCTAGTACATAACCAAATGCTGGTAAATAAACAATTTTCTCTATACACAAGAAAATTCCCAGTACAAAAGTGTCTCATGCATAACCAAATGGCTAGTACATAGAACAATTCCCGGTACACAAGAAAATTCCCAGTACAAAAGTGTCTAGTACATAACCAAATGACCAGTACATAAAACAATTCCAGATACAGAAGAAACTTCCCAGTACAAAAGTGTCTAGTACATAACCTAATGGCTTGTACATAAAATATTTTCCTGTAGACAAGATAATTCCCAGTACAAAAGTGTTCAGTAAATTAAAAAAAAGGTATAATACAAAGAAAAATGTCCTATAAATTTTCCTTGAAAATAATATACGTTTTGGAAGGAATGTCCTATAATTGTCCATCATATAAGGAGATAATGTTTGAGAGAAGGAAATAAGTTAAGATTGGAGAGAGAAAATATGTTTAAAAAGAAGAAAAAATTCAGAGAGAACAAATTAAAAAGAAACTACCAAAAAATATATAGAAACAAATCAATGAAAAACTACCAAAAATGAGGAAAATTTAAATTTAAAAAGTAGAAAATCTGGAGAAAAAAAATGAAAAGAGAAGAAATATGTTGAAAATTTATATAAGGAGTGAAAATTTGTTGAGAGGAATAATAGTTAAGATTTGAGAGAAAATATTTCGATTTGGCCAGCGCTTTGGGGAAAGCTAAATAGTTTCCGGGGTGTGAAGACTTGGTCAAAAATTGGTCAATTTTGTTTGACAATTTTATTTAGGGGGAAAGCAAAATACTTTTCCACCTCAGCTCTCTATCTCTCCACCTCACCTCACTCTCTCTCCACCTCACCTCTATCTTCTCCGATTAGGTCGCCGGCCGGAAATTTTTTCGGCCGGCAACCATTTAAATTTTTTTTTTTTTTTTTTTTTCATTCTCTCTCTCTCTAGAAACTCCGGCGAAGGGGTTTCCCTTCGCCGGAGTTCCGGTCTGTTGAAGAACATACCGGAACTGGTATGTTATTCAACAGACCAGATCTGGCCTGTTCTTCAACATACCGTCTCTTTCTAACTAGGTAGCCCCCATTAATGAGTACTCCTTAACCATCTATCTTTCCTTCTTCTTCTTCTTCAATGTTCCTCATTGTTTCTGTGTAAACCCTAGAAAAATCCACTGCAATGGCTTCAGATCTAAACGGAAAAAGTGAATCCACCAGCACTACTTCAGTACTGGGTTCAATAGATTCTTCTTCAGATCAAATAATTATCCTTCATGGAGATCTTGATTTGAATATTATCGAAGCTAGATCCTTACCTTATATGGATTTAATGGCTGACCGTTTCCGTCGTTGTTTCACCATTTATGGTACTCCATGTATTTCTCAGAATAGTAAGCAGCGGCACCACCATTAGAAAATCATCACAAAAGATCCTTACATTACTATTTGTCTCTCTAATGCTACTGTTGCTAGTACAAAGTTATTTCAAACTTTCAAACCCCTAGTTGGAATGAAACTTTTAAAATTCCACTTGCTCATCCAGTTTCTTTAAGGGGAGAATTACTGAAATCCCCCACTTTTGATAATGCGTTTATTGAAACCCCCCACTTTTATTAGTAATTACTGAACCACCCCACTTTCGTTAAATTTAACTTTGTATTTTCAATATTACTTTCTTGCCCTCTTACATTTTACCCCACCTTTTGGTAATGTGTTTACTGAAACCCCCACCTTTTATTAGTAATCACTGAAACCCCCACCTTTTGTTTTATTGCAACAAATTAATGGTTAATTTCAGACAAAAATGGAAACCTAGTTGGAAAAATCCCTAATTCGAAGAATCTTAGCTCGAAATTGAAGAAGTTCTAATGGAGTACACCACTAATTCGAAGATTCCTAGCCCGAATAACTGTAGTTCCAACCGACAATCTTTAGAGAGAAAGACAAATCGAAATTGCAAAAATTGTGTATTGACTTTACTCCCAATTCGAAGAACCCTAATTCGATTAAAGGGTAGTTTGATCATTACGAGAGAGAGAGAGAGAGAGAGAGAGAAATGTATTACCTGAATTCGACAATCTTTAGAGAGAGAGGGACAACTCGAAATTATCTCTCTCTCTTTAAAGAAAGTGGGGGTTTCAGTAATTACTAATAAAAGTGGGGGGTTTCAGTTAAGTAAATACACAAGCACTAAGGTTAGTGAAGTAAACAGACAAGCACTAACCCAGATTTTCTGTTAAATCTAACGAAAGTGGGGGGTTTCAGTAATTACTAATAAAA
>BEHA01050467.1:1210231-1222592 GCA_002897215.1 Eschscholzia californica subsp. californica | reverse complement strand
CCACAACATTGGCTAACCAGTCAGGCTAGTGGACTTCCCTGACAGCCCCTATGTCTAGTAGCTTTTCCACTTCTTCGTTTATTACTCTATTACGTTCAGGTGAAAATCTTCGCCTCTTTTGCCGAACAGGTGGGTGGTCTGGGTCGACTCGCAGTCTGTGTGTTGTAATGGACGGGTCTATGCCTGTCATGTCGGCGTGTGATCAAGCAAAACAATCATGTTGTGTAGTGAGGAAGTCTATTAACTCTTTTCTGAGAATTGGACTCAAATTAGACCTTACTTGTAACTTATGGTCAGGGTAGTCTGGATGGATTTGTACTTCATCCAGCTCCTCTATGCTAGGTTGGTCAGGGTCAGAACTATGTGGCTGCTTAGTCTGTAATTGTTATGAAGGGGTCTTGGTAGATTTCATTGTATTTTTGTAACAATTACGGGAAGCCCCTTGGTCTCCCTTAATCTCCTTGACTCCCCAGGGTGTAGGGAACCGTATAACTTGATGGAAGGTTGAAGGTACTACTCTCATTGTGTGAATCCATGGCCTGCCTAGGATCATGTTGTAGGCCGACGGAGAGTCCAGCACCACGAATGTGGTCGGCAAGTTGAGTCCTCCAACGTAGACAGGTAGAGATACTTCCCCCAAGGTCTGCTTCTGTTCACCACTAAAACCAATGAGTACGGTCGACCGACGACATATGCTTGTTTCGTCTAAGCCCATACCCTGTAGAGCATGTAAAAATAGTACATTAGCGGATGATCCATTATCAATTAAAATTCTTTTTACCAAAACGTTAGCAATTGTAAGAGATAGGACGAGAGCGTCATGGTGAGGGTTGACGAGCCTTGTGACTTCGTTGTCTACGAAGCTGATGATCTGAGCAGTGCAAGCTGGTGATGGAGCACTAGTTGAGTGTGTTGCAGGGCTATGAGCTATCCTTGCGCTCCTCTTGGTGGCTGAATGACTGACTCTGCTTACTTCTGAACCTCCAGTGATCATCGAGCATATCCTTGTTGGGATTGGCGGCTCTGGCTCCTTCATTTGTTCGTCTCTAAGTGTTAGCATCCTTTTTCCTTTGTCTGTTAGCAAGTCCGTGAGGTGCCCTCTTTTCAACAGCTCTACTACCTCCAACCTCAAGACTATACAATCTTCAGTGGTATGTCTGTAATCCGAATGAAATTCACACCACTAGGAGTTGTCCTTTTTGTCGCTTAGATTTTTGTGCTTACCTGGCCACCTCACGGTATTGCCCATACCTTTCATTACGGCCACTACCTCGTTGGGTTCAACATTGAGGTTGTACTCCGGGAGTCTTGCCCTGAGAGGAGCATGGACCTTCTCCTCAGGTTGTCTGGATGGAAGACCTAGAGGTCTCTTGCTCTCCCTCAGATTCGAGCGTCTTGGTGGGCAGTGGCGTGGCCGAGAATTTGGGGGCTCGGTGCGGAAAAAATGTTTGGGGCCCTTTCTCCAATTATATTTAAGTTGTGCATTTTTTCCTCCCAAATACTTATATGCAAAAACAATACACATTTGACACTCCTTCCATGAAGTGAATAGAACAATAAGTAATCAACTTCATTAAGATAAACACTAAACTAATCTAATAGTTGTTAGAAATAATTCGAGGCAATGTGAGTTAATAAAATAAACAAAAAATTGACCATGGAGAGGATTGAACCTAAGACCTCATACTAAATGTTGAAGAGGTTTACTAATTGAGCTATATCACTATCTTGTTTCATTTCATACTGCCAAATCAATATATTTGATTTGACATTTAGGGGCCCCTGTCTCTTTGACAAAATTATGTGATTTGAGGGGGTCCGGTGCGACCGCACCTGTCGCACCCCCTCAAACACGCCCCTGTTGGTGGGTATGGGTCCCTGTTGCCTCGGTGTTCCGGCCTCCGATCAGGTCTCTTGGATCGTCGATCGCTGGGCTGACCGTCATAGGAATATCCTTTGCTTCGGTGAGTCTCGTCTTCTTTCCACCTGATCTCTAACCAAGCTCTGGATAGCACGTCATCAAGGGTCGTACAGTTGAACTTAGTCAACTCTTTGTATAACTCTCCGTCATGTAGGAGCCCCTTCCTGAAGGTATCCACAGATGTCTCGGTGTTGCAGTACATGATCGACACTTTCTCTCGGTTGAACCTTCTTACGTACTCTCCAAGGGGCTCGCCTCTCCTTTGTTGTATTTGGTATAGGTCGCCAGATAATTTCTCTATCTTCTTGCTACTGGCGAACTGTTCAACAAAAGTATCGGTTAGTTGTGCGAAAGATGAGATACAATTGTTAGGAAGACTGGTATACCACTGTAGGGCAGGGCCAACGAGGCTAGAGCCGAAGCTCTTACATATGCAGGCTTCCCTTAGATTTCTTGGTATAGCAGCAGCAAACATACGTTGCTTGTAAGAAGCAATGTGGTCAGTCGGGTCAGATGTACCGTTGTACGTCTTCATATTTGGGAACGAAAACTTCCTGGGCATTTCAACAAGAGCGATGACGTCTACAAATGGTGAGTCGGCATAACTTTGGGGCAAACTCTTTTTAAATGGAGTCGGAACCCCAGGGATGCGTGTAAGTAAGGCTTCTAGGTCTGCTAGTCTTTTTGCCAAGCTCTGCTCCAGAGAGATATCTCTAGGAGAGTATGAGTGTGTAGGGACGTAGGTCCCATTAGTCTGTAATATAGGTACAGTAAGTAAATGAGGAAAAGCTGAGGAGTGTGGTGCAGCCGTGGTCTGCGCTGTTGGATGTTGGTTGTCATCAAGGTCGGGTTGAGTGACTGGCCAATTCGAAGTGCTGTCTGCTTCTGTCCTGGTTAACTATTCCAGAGCTGTTGAGTGGAGATTGGCTGGTCATGCATTTCTTCTACTCCGATAGTCCTTCCAGCTTGTTCTTCAGTATTCAGCTCTGGCTGCCTAGGAGCAGTTGGTCTTCGAAGCGGCACGGTTACAGACAGTTCCGTGATTTTTTCCTATAGTAATTTATTCTCAGCTCTGACTAAGGTGTTCTCCTCTTCCAAAGCTTTGAACCGTTGCGTGTTCTCATGCATTTGAGCTGTTAGCATTGCAAGTTGGGATGCTCCGTCGAGTGGAGTGTTGGTCATCTCTTGTGATATCATGATATACTCAGTAATTAGTTGGCGAGCCCCTCCTTCTAGCGCCAAACTGTGGGGGTAAGAATTCGCGGGTCAAGAAGTTAGCGAAGACCGGATCGTTGACCGGAAGTCGAACCTCCACCTGTTAATAATTTTGCGGGCACCGACAACTTCTTTGGGCTTAACCTGTGACAAAAGAGACAAGAACGTACGCGGGGACACCGGGATGGTGCCGGCCTAAGGGGGCTCCAACAGTCAAGTCAATAAACTTGGCAAAAAATAAATAAGAACTGTAAACCAGAGTTTGAGTTGTGGAGTTAAGTATGTTGCTTGAGCAAGACGGTCGTTGGGAGAAAAGGTGATGCAGCCGAGTGTATGCCTGCCTAGTTCTCCGATCGTCGAGTGAAATAAAGCACTTGCACCCCTTAGTCGTGTGGAGAACAGTTGTTTAGTCGTCCTTCCTTGGTTGTCAGGTTGTTAGGACGGAGAAAGATCAGCCGCCTTCTTTGAACAGGATCGTAAGGAGAGAGAATGATCAACCGTATTCCTTGAGCAGGTGATCGTTAGGAGAGAGAGAATTATCACTCGTCTTCCTTGAGCAATTGATGGTTGACTGCCAGTGGTTTGGGTGATCGATGTGAGAAAGAAAATAGGTGGTTAGCTTATTGCAAGTGAATTTGGACGTCGGGTGTTGTTATCCATAGTTGGATTGGATGATTTAGTAGATTACCAGCTGACCCTTATATAGAGTTTTCTGGTCAACTATCCGTTTTGGTCAACCGTCACTTGGTGGTGAGTTGTCGCCCTGAGTATGGTAACTGATGCAGGGAGATTTTTAGAAGATTATCTGAAAATCTTAGATGTCATCAAATAAGTTATTTTAGTAGTTTCATATTTCTTTTTAGTAGAGAATTGTTAATTTTAGCAGTTTTATATTTTTGAAAACCTTCTAAGTTTTAGATTCTAGTATTTTATTTATTTATAATTTGTTATTAGAATTTGATTAGGTTTAGGAAACTAGTATTGTATTTTATTAGGAGTTGCTATTTGAATTTGACTAAGATTAGGAAACCCTAGGCCTATATAAAGAGGGTCTAGTAGTTGTTTCATTCATTCAGGTTGATCAATAAAATTCAGTATTTTAGTTTAATCTTATTAGTTTTGGTTCTACAAGTCTTAAGACGGAGATCTAAAGGCTTTTTCTAGGTTTGAAAAGTTTTAGACGGAGTTCTAATTCTTTCCGGAATTTTCCATTGCGTCAGTTGGCATCAAGAACAAGGATTTGCTTGGTTCGATATCATCTACGCGAAGATCACTTTAGAACACATCGATGGATTTGCCAAAGATGCATCTAAAGTTGTTTTTAAAAAAAAAAAAAGAGAGAGAAGAAACAGATTATTATTGGTATCTCTATTTTGTTATCAATCAGTCAATATGGATAATTACTATCATGGTAACAGTTTTTCAGTTCAAGTGCACCCACGTAGAGAGTGTAATGAGTACAAGATCAATGATGAGATACCAATTTTCGATGGGTATTCAACTATTGAAGAGTTTTTCGATTGGCTAGATAAAGTCGAACGACATGTCACTAATAAGTGTGCTACTATTCTCAATGAGCAGATAGTTAAAATCATTGTTTATAGACTTAGAGGGAGTGCTGCAGATTGGTGGGATCAATTACAACTTCTAAGGAAGAGACAAGGAAGGGCTCTAACTCAGAGTTGGCCGTCTATGAAAGAGAACTTAAAGGAGTGGTTCTTACCTCCTAATTATCAACAACACTTGTTTAAGATATACAAAAATTGTAGACAAGGGTTGCGTTCAGTGAGTGAGTACTATGAGGAGTTTTCAAGAGTGGTTCAAAGAAACAATATGGAAAACATTGCAGAATATGAAGATGTTGTAGCAAATCGGTTTCTAAGCGGATTAAAACTTAGTCTGCGAAAAAGAGTGGGGATAGTTACAGTATGGACTATTCAAGATGGGTACAACTTGGCCCTAAAAATTGAAGCTCAAGAACGGGAATATAGGAAGTTTGGATTTCGAAGGGAAGAACAACCTCGCTTTTACATAAAAAAAGGTAAAAACAACTCCCTTAGAGAATGTTGAACCACCACAAATTGTGAGCATAGAAAATTCAAGTAATATTACTCACGAATCAAAACCTAACATTATTGTGTTCACAAATAAGTCTCCTGATATCAATTTACACGGTAAGGAATTTGTTTCTAAAGAAATTATTCAGAAAATTGAGTTAAAGGAAGTGGTTGAACCAATTGAGTCAAAAGAAGTTGTTCAGGAAATTGAGTCAAAAGACGTTGTTCAGGAAATTGAAGTGGTTCAGAAAATTGAGTCAAAACAAGTTGATTCAAAAGAAGGTGAGAAACTTCGCAAGTTAGACTTTAGTCCAATTTAATTTCCTTCACACGAAGATCCTTTCTCAGAATTTTGCGAATCTCAAATTGTTTCACATGGATTGACAAGTAATTTTATTCGAAAGTCTTCATCGAAGTTCATAATTTTCAACCACTAAACTCATGATCTGTACAAGTTTATTTATGGGGTGAAAAGAGAGCTTGAGTCAAATTACAATTATAGGCAGAAAATATTTTATGGCCTTGTAAAATCGTCAGTCAAATCTGAAAGTTTGGTAATTCCTATGCATAGTTCACGAGAAGGATATATCAAGGGAGTATCAATCAAGATAACATTCAAGTCAATTAGTAAACTCGAGGCGAGTTTCTTTGAAGTGGAGGAGACTGATGCAGGGAGATTTTTAGAAGATTATCTGAAAATCTTAGATGTCATCAAATAAGTTATTTTAGTAGTTTCATATTTCTTTTTAGTAGAGAATTATTAATTTTAGCAGTTTTATATTTTTGAAAACCTTCTAGGTTTTAGATTCTAGTCATTTATTTATTTATAATTTGTTATTAGAATTTGATTAGGTTTAGGAAACTAGTATTTTATTTTATTAGGAGTTGCTATTTGAATTTGACTAAGATTAGGAAACCCTAGGCCTATATAAAGAGGGTCTATTAGTTGTTTCATTCATTCAAGCTGATCAATAAAATTCAGTATTTTAGTTAATCTTATTAGTTTTGGTTCTACAAGTCTTAAGACGGAGATCTAAAGGCTTTTTCTAGGTTTTAAAAGTTTTAGACGGAGTTCTAATTCTTTCCGGAATTTTCCGCTACGTCAGTATGGTAACGCACGGAGTTATTACCATGAATGGGGATATCGTAACTCCCATCCAACGGATATATTGTAGATATTGTCATTTTGAATGACGGTAACGCCTCCCTAACGGATATACGAAGAGAGGTCATCTGAGGGGGAAGAGGACATACCTCTTCTATCCCGAGCTGGATGTACTTCCGTATTTTGGTCTGCTGAGGGAGTGAAGACGAACCTCTTTATTCAGAGCTGGATGCACTTCCGCACTTTGGCCTGCTAGTGAAGCGGACCTCTTTATTCAGAGCTGGGCGTACTTCCATACTTTAACATGCTAGTGGGGACGGACCTCTTTATCCAGAGCTGGACGTACTTCCGCACTTTAATGGATGTTGGTTATTCAGGCCCGGCATACAAGTGGACTAATGGAAGAGATTTACAAAATCGCATTCGAGAAAGGTTAGATAGAGTTCTTGTTTGTCCGAACTGGATAATTAGATTTTCGAATGCTCAGGTAAAACACTTACCTAGATTTAATAGTGATCATGCTCTCATCATTCTAAATACAGTTAAAACCAAGCTTCGAGGTGGGGTACCATTCAGATTTGAGGCACATTGGATCGTTCTTGAGGAGTTTGTTAATGTTATGGAGAATTGTTGGAACCAAGCTAGTGGTGTATTTACACAAAAGCTTCACAGATTGCAAATCAAATAAAGGATTGGAGTAAAGCAAGGGTAGGACAACTCTTTAACCAAATCAAAATAGTCGAAGGGGAGCTTCTTGTTGCCCAAAAGCGACCACCTAATGAGGAGAATCTAGAGTTGGAAAAGCAAGATCATGACTATCTCGCACTGTCTCAGGAAAATGGAGGAAATATTTTGGAACCAAAGGGCTAAGTAGCATTGGGTGACCGATAATGATAAAAATACTAAGTATTTTCACTTGTCGGTACTTAATAGGAGGCGTAAAAATAATATTCATGCCGTGAAGTTGGCAGACCAATCATGGTCAGCTGACCCAAAAAATAATTTCTGTTGTGTTTGTTGAACATTTTTTCAGGGTCTCACGCGGAGAACCTATATCAGAATTTCCGGAAGCATTGGAACTCACAGATCGGCCTATACTTGCTAACGAAAACCTTATGCTATCTAGTCCTCCTTCGAAAGATGAAATCTGGAATATTCTGAAAAAGATGAAGCCTTCAAAGCCCCTGAACTTGATGGATTTCCTGTAATATTTTACAAAAAATGTTGGAACATTGTTGGAGATTCGGTTACTTCTCAGATCCAATCTATATTTGTTTCAGGCCATCTCCCATGCAATATCAATCATACGTTCATTGCATTAATTCCAAAGGTGCCGAACCCAGAAACCCCAATTGACTATAGGCCGATTTCACTATGTAATGTACAATATCGGGTTATAACGAAGATCTTGACTTGTAAACTCCGCCCGTTGATGGAGAAATTAATTTCTCCAGTTCAGAATGTTTTTGTTCGCGGCAGACAAATTGCGGATAATATAATAATGGCTCAGGAAATTTTTCATTCTATAGCTCATTCTTCAGCCAAACATGGATCATTTGCATTGAAAGTGGATATGGCTAAAGTCTATGATCGGGTAGAGTGGAAATTCTTGAGTGCTGTATTCGTTATGGTATTATTGCAAACTCTCATCTACCTATAATGAATTGTGTTACAACGACATCATTTTCTATATTATTGAATGGAAGACCTAAGGTTCTTTCAGGAGTGAGAGGGGGCTCAGACAGGGGTGTCCGTTAAGCCCTTATTTATTTATCTTATGCTCGAAAATCTTGACAAGGTTGGTAGTACAAGCTAAAACTAATGGACTCTATAATGGGCTTAAGGTAAATAGATATGCACCGAGTGTGAGTCATCTAATGTTTGTTGATGATTTATTTTTCTTTGGGAAGGCATCAGATGATAATATTTCCCAACTAAAAGGAATCCTAGAGACTTATGCTCAATGTTCGGTCAGCTGATTAACTATCATATGTCTTCAGTGCATTTTAGTGGCAATTGTGATAATGGGCAGAAAGAGAAGGTCATTAATGTTCTAGGCATAAAGGAGATGAAGGATGATGATAAGTATTTGGGAAATTACTTGTTGAAACCAAAATACAAATTATCATCTTATGATTTTATCGTGGAAAAAATAGAAAAGAAATTGATGGGTTGGAAGATAAATACTCTCTCGCATGCCGGCAGAACTATTCTTCTTAAAAGTGAGTGAGCCTCTATCCCTATTTATTTTTTATCTACAAATCTAGCTCCTAAGGGTGTTATCGATAAAATAGAGAAGCACCAACGAAATTTCTGGTGGGGACATGACACTGAAACTACAACGATGCGTTACTTGAATTGGAAAAAATTACAAGCTAGTCGTAAAGAAGGAGGGTTGGGAATTTGGAATATGGGAATTGTTAATAAAGCCATGGCCGGAAAACTTGTGTGGAGATTTGTAACCGAACCTAATGCTCTTTGGGTTCAGTTACTCAGAGCCAAATACTTAAAAAATTCAGACTTCTGGAAATATATACCGAAGGCGGCTACCACATCGACATGGAGGAGTATACCGAAGGCGGCTACCACATCGACATGAAGGAGTATGTTATTAATGAGAGCTAGTATTGAAGGAGGGATGTGTTACTCGGTGGGAGATGGGACCACAATTAGAATTTAGGAGGATTTGTGGATTCCTACATTGAGAGGCTTTAAGCCGGGCAAAAAATATGAATATATGGATGTCCCAAATTTATTTAAGGTACGAGATTTATTCAAAGATTCAGGATCGTGGAACAATGAGCTTATCGAAAACATATTTGATGAAATGTCTTCGAGAGCTATTTTACAAATCCCATTAAGTGGGAGAGGTGAAATTGATAAACTGGTATGGGTTCATACAAGTACGGGTAAGTTCACGACTAAATCTTTATACCAGACTATTGAAAAGTCTATTCCATCCTCCTCGCATTCTTCGGTTATACCAATTAGCTTCAATTGGCACAGGTTCTGGAAATAACTCAAGGTTCTTCCAAGAGTTAAATTTTTCGTATGGCGTCTTATACATAATGCTTTACCGGTCAAGAAGAGGGCATTTAGGTTCAACAGTCAAGCCTCGAAACTCTGTCCTTTTTGTAATGAAATTGATGAGGACGTGGATCACTTATTCCGGAATTTTCGAATCGCGAGAGAGGTATGGAGTAGTACCCCGTTATGTCTACGACTAGAGGGGCATGAAGAGTTCCAATCTGTGTTGCTGCGGTGGTTGGTAGATGAAGAAGAGGAGGGTATTATTAACCTCAAGATTTACACGTGTTGGTGTTTGTGGAAGGCTCGGAATAAGAATTTATTCGAGGGATTGATCCCTTGTAGTCATTCAATTGTTCGGCAAGCTTAATTAATGTGGAAGGAGTATGAGATGTCAGACATAGAGTATGGGACCGACATTTGCCAACCGATTTTATTGAAGCACTGGATATTACCACCTTTAGGGTCACTAATAAAAATAAATTTTAATGCGGCTTTTAAAGACGGGTCTGCAGCGTTAGCGGTGGTTTGTCGAGATTCTGAAGGTAAGTTTGTTAGTGCATTATCTGAGGTGATTAGGGTGCAAAATGCTCTAGTTGCGGAAGTCATGGCGGCTAAATTGGCTATTAATCATGCGAAATCACTATATCGACATAAATGTATTATTGAAGGAGACTCGTTGATCCTGATGAAGGCGTGTTCGAATCCGGAAGAGGAACCACCGTAGAGAATTCGCTCTATTATTTATGAGATTCCTAATGAAGTTGCAACTTTAGAGAGTTGTCAATTTTCGCATTGTTCGTGTAATTTTAATGCAGTAGCTCATGAGTTAGCAAGATTTGTTTTTGCCGATATTGTAACCCAAAAGTGGGAATTTCCTAGCATTCCTGGTTGCATTGTAGGTCTCCAGACGACTGACAAAGCCATGAATTCGAGTTAATAAGTTCTAGGCTAATGCCTACTTCCATCAAAAACAAAAAATTTGAGTGATATTATATTATTACTTAAATATGGTGGCCAATACATGGACAATCAAAGGTCTTATGTGGACAACAATTTTTGGGTTCAATGTAAGTCAAATATATTCGAGTAAATTGTCTTAGAGCATCTCCAATGCAATACTCAACTTACAAAACTCAATTTGACACATAGGACTACTTGAGTTTTTGACGAAAAACACTCTCCAATGCAACACATAACTAGAGTCTCAATATGATGTGGCAACAATAAATATTGAGATACTCAAAAGAAAACTCAATTATATTGAGATACTCAAAAGAAAACTCAATTGAGTTTTGTTTTGAGTATCTCAACATTTATTGTTGTATCTCAATTGGTCCACATCAACATTTTATATATTAAAATAAGAACCAAAAGTAAATCTAAAGTAAATGTTAGAGGTTTTTTTAGTGTTGTATTGGAGAAGAATTTTGAATTGAGTATCTCAATAGTGCAACTTACGAAAGAGAAACTCAACTCATACTTGACACATTGGATTAATTGAGTTTTTCTTGAGTGTTTGCATTGCAGATGCTCTTAGATTTATTAAAATAACACAGATTGGAGATGAATTTCTTAGTCAGTCCCTGAAGGATATTAGGAATTTTCTTTTGTCTTTCTTGTACGGTGACTATGTTTCGGTTTAATATAAACTCTAATTTGTTATAGGGTATGAGTGAGATATATAAGAATAATGTCCCCTAAAAATTATTGTCCATATAAGATTTCTAATTTTCTCATTTGTCCACAAAAGATATTTGGTTGTCCATATATTGGTTACTTTAATTATTAGGATTTTACTGAACGATAATGTTTGTTTTTGTTTGGTGGGTTTGCAGTTGTACAGCAATATGCTGTTGTTGCGTGTTGGATGCTTGCTTTTGAAGATTTGGATTTGAGATATTAATTTCTTGTTTTAGTTTTTCCCTTCCTGTACCATTGTGTTCATTGTGATTTGTGTAGTTAAATATTTTTGCATATTTTTGGGCTGTGGGGATCGTTTTGAAATTTTATAGTATTATCGACTTTCAAAATTAAGTACAAATCTAACGGCGTTCATTGTGATTTGTGTAGTTAAATATTTTTGCATATTTTTGGGCTGTGGGGATCGTTTTGAAATTTTATAGTATTATCGACTTTCAAAATTAAGTACAAATCTAACGGCCAAGTAGAAAGATTGAAAACCAAACTAGTTGTGAAAGGCTAGGAACAACAATCATATTGACCTGAAGTTTTTAAGTCGAAGAAAAAATGATTGATATTTTTGTTATTGAAGCCCAATATATTTTTCAAGTTGAAGATCATGACGGTCGTTTTGTCATTTGAGTTTAAGGGAGGGTGTTAAATTTATGTAAACCCAAATAAATAGGTCGAAAAATTAAGTAGTTGTAGAGGCTAAAATTCGTGTTAGACCGTAGTCGATTTTTCTAAAAAAATGAAAAAAGAAAGAAAGTATATCTAATCCTACCTTTACTTTATTCATGGACTTACTTGCAGTAAATAAATTTGAGTTATATCTTTTTTGGCACCCTATTTTGTGACTTAACTTTGTTTTTTATTTCATATTTTTCATAAATTCAAAATTACCCTTCTTGTTAAAAATGATTTCTCTCTCCTCATTTCTCTACTTTAAATTGGGTAAATTCCAAAATTAGCTTTTCTAGAACTAACATGGGAAGGCCAAAATGAAATTGATTCTACATTTTTAAAAAATATTAAAACCACTTCATCTCTCCTTGTCTCTCTCCTCCATTTTATCACCTATCTCCTCCACTCATCTCTCTCGCCACCTCATCATTTTCTTCGACGAAAGTCGTTACCTGATCAAATTTTCCGGCGACCTTCAAACTTCAAACAAATATATATATATATATATATATATATATTTTTGTTAATCTCTCTTCTTCTTCTCCTTCATGCTACCTAACCCACTGATTTTGCCCAGCTCGTTGACAAGTCTACGTGGAGCCATCTTTCTTTGGAGGAATTAATTGATCTAGGTGTAATCTGAACGGTCCAGATTAGACCCCCCCCCCC
>BEHA01050467.1:1184574-1210222 GCA_002897215.1 Eschscholzia californica subsp. californica | reverse complement strand
CCCTTTATTTGCACTTTACCTAGCAACAGGAACCATCACCCCTATGTTTTCCTTAGCCTTTTCTTCTATTGCCTCAAGAAATCTTTTTAGCCCTTTGTTCCATTGTGTGCTTTGCACAATTCTCATACAAATGGCAACTCCAATGGAGAATGGTTCTTCTTGTTCTCTAAAAGAGGCGTTTATAGATTATAATCAAGGTGAGATTATTAAATTAAAATCCTAGAAATAATAATTGTTTGTACTCTATTTTCGAATAATTGATATTGCAAACACTAATTTTAGTTGAAGTTCATATGTAAAAAAGGGTTGTGTGTTTCAATTAATGAGTCCATTGATTTAACATTAGCTTATTTTTTCTACCGTAAGAACTTTTGTCGTCGTTGTGTAGGTTTTGTGAAAGTGTTTGCTAACAATGATGGTATATCTGATCCCTGTCAATCTATCGAGAACAATCAACCAATAGTACAACCTGAATTAGGTATGAAATTTTGCGACGACGAAGAAATATTTGAACTCTTCAAAAAATACGCATACAGTAAGGGGTTCGGGGTTAAGAAAAGATCAAGAGTCAAAGATGACGAAGGAAATGATCGTTATGTAATATTTTCATGTTGTCGAGAAGGTAAGAGAATTTCGTCCGTAAGCACAACATTAAATCCAAATCCAAATTTTGAAACAGGTTGCCATGGATATTGGGTGATTTCGAAAGTCATTTTAGACCACAACCATGAGATTAGTCCTTCAAAATCTCGTTTGTTTCGGTGTAACAGAGAAATTAGTAAATCAGCTCAAAGGCAACTCGACTGATTAGATCAGGCCAAAATTTGTCCAACCAAGACGTATCAAAAATTAGTTATCAAAGCAGGAGGTTATTCTAATCTATCATTTACCGAAAAAGATTGCAGGAATTACCTAGACCAATCAAGAAAATTACAACTTGGTGAAGGAGCTGCAATTGCAGTTGAACGATGCTTTTTGAAAATATTGGAACAAAACAATGGATTCTTCTTTAAAATGGACTTACACAAAGAAGATCGGTTAAGAAATATTTTTTGGACATACAGATGGTGTAGAAAAGCTTACAAAGAGTTTGGTGATGCAATAACATTTGACACAACATACTTGACAAACAAGTACGAAATGGCGTTTGCCCCTTTTGTTGGAGTTAATCATCATGGGCAATCAATACTTCTTGGATTTGGTTTGATTTCAAGTGAAAATATTGAGTCGTTTGTTTGGCTCTTTAAGACATAGCTTGAGTGCATGAATAATGTTGCTCCGGGAGGCATTATGATTGATTAAGACCCCACTATGAAAAATGCAATTGGGCAAGTATTCCCTCACACCAGGCATCGATGGTGTTTATGGCACATTATGAAGAAATTGTCGTTGAAGTTAGGTAGCTACACCCATTGTCGTTCAATAACTTGTGTTTTACAAGGTTTGGTGTATGAAACACAACGTCCATCAAAATTTGAACATCAATGGCATGACATGATTGAGAAATATGAGTTGCATAATTGTAATTGGTTAAGTGACTTCTACAAAGAGATACATCGATGGGTACCATGCTATGCGAAAAATACATTTTGGGCTGGAATGTCTAGCACTCAGCGCAATGAGGGGGTCAATGCTTTCTTTGATGAATATGTTAAATCAGAAAGATACATTAAAGCAATTTGTAGAGCAATGTGAAAATGATTTAAAGAAGAAAATAGAAAATGAGACTTCAGCAGATTTTAAGTCTTTCTCACAGACGGTCCCATGTAACACCAGATTCACGATGGAGAAACATATTCAAGGTGCCTATACTATATCAAAATTTCAAGAATTCCAAACCGAATTAACCGGACAGTTATATTGTCGTTTGGTTTCAGTTCGTGAGACAGACATAGGAATGGAGTACAACATACACGAGGACGTTATGGTAGGAGAGCGTATCAAGATGGTGAGTTTTACTGTGTTGTTGATGAGGTACGAACATACTGTTGAGTGTACTTGTCACTTGTTTGAGTTCAAAGGCATACTTTGTAAACATGCTCTTTTTGTGTTACTCCAAAATAACATCACAATGTTACCCGACAAGTACATCCTAAGAAGGTGGAGGAAAGATGTGAGGCAGTGCCACACAAAAATGGCAGTTGGTTACAATGGACAAACTGAGAGTACAGAACAAGTGCGATGTAATATATTGTCTCGCAAACTTAACGACGTGGCTGACTTGGCTTCCGAAAATGAAGATTGTTTTCTTGAAATTTCTCAATGGGCGGACAATCAGGTAAAGATGTATACCATGTGTAAGTCAAGTGATGCAAGTGGGTTGAAGAAGACAACCGAAGAAAATGATGCAAATGATCACATACTTAACCCGAAAGTAATTTCTCGAAAAGGACGTAAAAGGGAGAATAGGTTGAAGCCGACGATAAGAAAGAGTAGGAAAAAAGTAGCGGCTACTACTACTAGCAAAACTATTTAAATATCTTATGGTATACTTTTTTAATATTTGGTGAGATATTATCTTTAGTTTAATTGTCAAACAATTTTGTGACTTCATTTGCCTAGCAATTTGATGGTTTTATTGATTGCAACAACAAAAGAGTGGTGATTTATATAGTTTTTGATACATATGTTTTAGAATGTAATAAAAAAAGAATGAAAAAAGTTAGTCACTTTTCACAAAAGATTGAGGTCTAATATAAAACGAGAGTAATTACTTGTTAAGAGTGCAAAAGAAGAAGAAGGCTAAAGTGAAGATGGGGCGATGGTTCCTGTTGCTGGATAAATTGCAAATAGGGGGGTCTAACCTGGACCGTTCATTTTGAACGGTCCAGATTAGACCTAGATAAATTAATTCCCCTAAAGAAGGATGGCTCCACGTAGACTTGTCAACGAGCTGGGCAAAAACACTGGGTTGGGTAGCATTCCCGTCCTCTTTCTTCTTCTTCATCTCCCTTTTCTTCTCTTTCTCTATGTCTTCTTCTCTCTTCAAATATATTACCTTGTTAATCTCAGGTATCGTCTTTGTTCTTGTGTGTAGTCTTCATAATTTCACATCTATTGTGAAAATTCATGTGTACATGTTGATATGTTAGAAGATATAAACTAAAATAAAGAACAAAATAGTTTACGTGGTTCGGTCGGAGGATCACGGCCTACATCCACGGAGAAAGTTATTAATGGTTGTATTATATTATCTCAACAATTGTGGATTGATTGGTTACAACTCCATAAACTCGATGACTCAATGTAACTCAATAATAAAATACGTAGAGGTCAATTGTATTTATAGATGAAATTATGATTTTGAAAATGTCAAGGGTGATTCAAGAAAGAAAAAATAAATGAAATTGATCTATTTAGTGTCACAGAGTACACAAAAACAAATGACAGGACAAAAACATCATAGATGGATATACTTAACAGTAAGAATCAGCCATAAAAGGAATAACAAGAGTAAGAGTATGTCCGCAAAAAATTACCACAAAACGGTGGTAAGAGAAGCTATCACATATGACATTGGGGAAATTAAGAACTCCATCACAAGAACTAGGGTTTTCCAAAATTAGGATGTCTTAATCTCGATTTAGCGTTAAAGTTAAACAAGAGAAATCACATGTAATGTGTATTAGACTCCATATCGATGATTGGAATAGTCCATATCAGTCAAACTCGACCAAAAAATGACCGGTGATGAATAAGTTTGTAAAGAGCGAGAAAGCTCCAAAAATAAAAAATGAATTTTCGAGTTTGGAAATCATCATAGAGGGTAAGTCTGAATATACCAGTGAAGGTATTCTAATGGCCATTTCCGATGAGAACAAGAAGTCCTACCTGTGGTGGTCACGACAATAGAAACCCTAAGGGTTTGTCATGGGAGAGAAGACTTCTCTAGAAGTGGAAGAAGAAGAAACACGATTGTTTGGGGTCCAGGGTTGGTCGACTCTAGTTGACTGGTCATTTGTGGGTTGAAGAGATCCAGGTTATTGATGTGACACTAAAATGTCACATTTGGAGAGCCTAACTTAGACTAATTATTCCTTTTCGAGTGTTATCAATAATATTTTATGTGTTTTTCATGTTAGGTACCTATTTTGGAGTTAGACATGAAAATCGGAATAAAGGGAGCGAATCATCACTATCATTTCATGTGCCGAAAATGAGAGAAAAAGACTTCAAGCAAATCAAATGACAAGTATAGTCAATGACGAGTCCGACGGTGAAAACGGTATTCAATTCGGAGTCCGGACGGGGAAGATGTGGAAAAAAGAAGTCCGAGGGTATTCTAGTCCGTTGTAAGAATTTGAAGATGTAGAGACAAGGATGGAGGCACTCTCTTTGTTTCTAAATCAAAGCCCAAAACCAAGTCCAAGCCCAAAACCAAGTCCAAGCCCAAGAAATATTAAGAGAAGAAGAATTGGGTAGAGATTTTATAGGCACCCATTTGTGGTCTAAAGACTTAGTCAAGTTTGACTAAGTCTAGGGTTTGACTCAAGTTAGAGTAAGGGGTCAAAGGCTACTACTCATCTTCTTCTTGATTCATCAACTACACAACTTGGAGGAGAGGGAGGCAAGAGGCTAGGGTTTTCAAGTTTCTTCACCACTAAGTAGAGCTTGAGAGAGAGAGAAAAAGAGAGGAAGGAGAAGGAGGAGTGCCGGCCAAGGCAAGGCCGGCCTAGCCTTGGCCGGCAGCAGCTCGGGCTGCACGGCAGCAGCTCGAGCTGCTCGGGAAATCTGCATTCGAGAGTAGCTCGGGACAGCACGGCTGGAGCAGCATATGCCGGCGGATAGCAGCTCGGGATCCTTCAAGGGAGCACGACAACTGCTCGGGTTGTGGCTGCAGCAGCTCGGATGGGAAGCTCCATAGCTCGGAACGACCATCACAGCACGGGACAAGCACGAGTGCTGCTCGGGACGTCTTGTACAGTAGCTTCTAGCAGCTCGGGACCTCAAGATCATGCACGGGACGCGCGGCTGTGGCTAAGGATGCTTGAGATTTGGCCGGACCACCATTTTCTTGGCCGGATTTCATCATCTTCTAACCGGATTTCTCAAGAACTTCCGGCCATAATCTTGGCCGGAAACCATAGGGGTTTTACTCCCCATCACTTTGTCTAGCTTCCCATGTTGTTTGATTTTGGTTTGGATTGAAGATTGCTAGAGAGAGAAAGCTTGAGTTAGGGTTTAATGGTGGTTTGTGATAAAGGGGGAAGATGATGGACATTGATATAGGGAATCCTGATTTATGCTAAGGGGAGTTCGGCTGCACCTTAACTACTCAAATTTTCCGACGAACCTAGCCTTGAACCACATTGGAAAAGGGGGATTTCTCATCATCTTCTTTTCATTTATTACTTATCACCATGTTTAGCTAAATCAAGTGTGTCGATTATATGGATGAAATGTGATGAATTTGTGATTATGTTTGATATGATTTAATGTTTTGATAATAAATTGATGTTCTCTTATTTTGATTGCTTGTTTCAATCGTTTTTCATGTGTCTTATCAAGTACTTCGCATAGTTAATCGATTAGGCAAAGTGATCGATATCGATCGTAGTCTAGATTCAAATTTCATGTGTCTTGTCATGCACTTCACATAGTTAAGCGACTAGACGACATTTTCGATGATTCGGTTTTAATCGTTTAGGAAGTTTGTTTGACTAAGTATTATCTCCGGACATACGTAGTGCTTATGAACGTCCACCTTAGGAATCGAGACTAGATTTACATCAATCCATTCGATTGGACCGTACATAGTTATAGGTTTATTATCATGGATTCCCGGACTTCGACACCTCGCTCACTTATTTGTCTCCCGACTTTTGTTGCTTCCGGACTCTTGTTCCTTCGACTCTTCTCTCGAATCTCTCTCGCCCGTTCACATTGATAATTTAGTTTGTTTTACTTGCTTTCTTCTTTGTTGCTTATTTCATTATAAAGCCCCCCATTTGTCTTTGTTTCCTTTTTAGTCTAAGTTAGCATTTGATTTCTAGACCGGGGGATAAGACCCTTCGACATCCAAACTACCTTCCTATCCTTGGATCGATCCCGGCTTTACCGGATTACTACTTGATACCTCCGCTTGGGTGTGCAACCTTTTCGGGTGCATCAGTTATCAATGAGCTTGAACTCTGAAGGAATTTCTAGATAGATGAGGCGAGTCAAAACATGTTGACTTCGGTCAGCCTCGGAGGAAAAAACAGGTTATGGTTCAGAAGGCTTTTGACTTCAAAGTGTTGGGTAAGATTAAACCAAACACAAAAATTCCCTTTTGATTTGAGTATAGTGCATCTTTCATTTGGAGAAACCCTCGGTTGGATTGGTGGAAGCATTAGAAGCAGACAAGCAGTGGTGAGTGATGATCCTTCGTTAGGTTTCCAACTCCATTGAGAAAATAAAGAATTATTAGGTCTCAAGAAACAAGCCAACCTCCACAATCGTGGAATTGATAGGTTACAACTTAATAGACTTGATAGACTCGATAGACCCGATGTAACTCAATAATAAAAGGTCGCGGCTTTGGGGAATAAAGAAAATTCTCGGAGGAATAAAGACTTATTCATTTTCAGTCCAAAAAAGAGTTCTTTTAATTTATTCCCCTAAATCTTCATTTCCTTCTCTCATCCTCTAGCTCGTCCTCTCTATCTCTCATTTTAAACCCCTTAACACAATCGACCATTGGGCTACAGATATGTTTTGTAATTCTCGTATTAACTCCTTTGGTCGATCCTCCCCAGATCCAAGAACCAAATTCATACCATTGAAAGTAACTTTCATTAGTTTAAGTGTTGTAATATTGGTGGATCAAATCTTAGCTCCTATAGTCTTGTTTGATTTTGAGTGTGGTGATTCTGTTATTATAGCTTATGGATCCGACTAAATTTTATCATTAACAATTGGAAGATTTAGGTTATTGGTTCGAAAGGAAGATTCAATTGAATAAAATTAGGGTTTCTGGGAGATCTAGGTTTTACTTACCAGATCCAGTTCTTTTTTGTCTATGTATGTGTATATTAACTACTTCCAAATTCTAGTTGAGATTTGTTAAGAAATTCTATGTATGTATATATTAACTACTTAATATTTAGATAGCATGATCTAATATACTTGTATTTTGATGTTATCTTATGAATTGCAGTAGAGGGTTGTTTGAGCTTCTTGGGTCTGGGGTTATTTTGGCTTCTTCAATTAAAACTAGTTCTAGATCTTTTATTTAGTTCCGCCGTTATTTTCAACTAGGGTTTATAAGTTGAAGGAGAGGACGAGCAAGAGAGAGAGGATGAGAGAAAGAGATGAAGATTTAGGGGCATAAATCAAAAGAATTCTTTTTTGGATTGAAAATGAACATGTCTTTATTCCCCGGAGAGTTTTCTTTATTCCCCAAAGCCGCGGCCTAATAAAATACATAGATGACTTAGGTATCTCAGATTCCTAGGACTATTTAGGCGAAGTACAAGATAACTAAATAATATATTCTAAATCTTGTATATCTTGGACGGTTGATATTTGATATCTTCGGATCTCCCTCTATCTCGATCCTCTTATTGTAATATCTATAATTATAGACAAATAATTTAAATACAGAAAATAGCATACTTGGACTATTGGTGGACTTGACTCTTGATGCCTAAGTTAATGTCTTTTGCTAACCAATTTAGAAGTTTTGTGGACTCTGAGCAATTTGACGTTTGGTTGACGGTACAAAATAACTATATAATCTATTCTAAATCTTTGTATATCTTGGACGATTGATATTTGATATCTTCGGATCTCAATCTATCTCGATCCTTATATTGTAATATTTACAATTTCAAACAAACAAATAATTTAAATACAGAAAATAACATACTTGCACTATTGGTGGACTTGACTCTTGAGACCTAAGTTAATGTCGTTTGCTAACCAATTAAGAAGTTTTGTGGAGTCTGAGCAACTAGTAACTATATTTCAAATTCTATAGGACTAAGTCTCTTGACGTTTGGTTGACTGACTATTGAAGTAAAATAGCTGTCTAAAGCCTTAGTTTAGAGATGTCTATTCAAGTGGGCTATCCATCATTTGACGTTTGGCGGACTATTCAAGAGAATTTAAACGCACCTTCCGGGATGGCTATACGAGCTTCACAAAGGGGTTTGATCGTAGTCAATTTTTCGAAAATTGTACGCCCCCTATTCGGACTGACAAGTCTGAAGCCCAAAGCATGGCCTCGGATTGGGCAAGTCAGAGAGGAGTCGGGTTGTCCAGTCAGAGGCGATGCGTTGGGTCTTGGACTGGTCAGTCTGACCCCTCAAGTACTCTCGATCTCTTTTCAATCTCGGGGTCTCCCATCTCTCTATCTCTCCTAAAGAAATCAACAAAACCTAGAGACCTTTAAACCTAAACCATTAATCGGAGAGAGAAAAAATTGCAATGTGTTTTTCCTTTTGTAATGTTTAATGATAATATCTGTTAAAAGATTAATGAGTTTTTGTCGGTTTAATCTTCGATTGATTGAACATTTAAAAATTGAGAGAGAAATAAGAACAAACTAACAATAAAATGAGGAGGGGGTGAGGAGGCCCCTATAGTAGTCTAAGAGATTTTATAGGACCCTTCATTTTTTGTTAAAGGGGCCTCCCTCAATGTTTGTTTACCAAGTGAAATGATGGGGAGGTCTTTTAACAATATTGGGGAGGCCCTATAAAACTTCCCTACTAGTTTTGAGAGACGCCAACAGAGGAGGCCTCCATAGGGGTGGGAAAAAGATCCGGAAGACCGCTACCCGACCTGTTCGACCTAGATAAAAAGTGTCCATGAACACCAGATGGACATAACGGTCAATGTCCGACTGGCTCGAAAGAATTGGCGGACGGTCACGGTCAAAATTCTATGTCGAAGGATTGATCGCTAACCGACCGGTACGAGTGACCGAATAGGTTGACCGACTAAACTGTCCTCATTTTTAGAAGTTGACCGTTGAATTTTATAGACATATGAATATATGATGATCGTTGGCTATAGTCATATAGTCCTCTGGAAGACCAAACATTAGTGCATAGCTTAATTATATCTTGTCAAGTGATGATCGACTGTGTTTTTTCTTTTTTATATTTACTTTTGATTTTCTTGGCTAAACATTTTCATTTGTAAGTAATTTTGTTTGTGGTGATAAAAATAGAATTCTGAATTAAGGAAATTTATGGGAAAGTCCGGACCGAGACCGTTCGGTGTCCGACTGGCCCGGTGAAATAAACGGTCTTGGACGGTCAATGGACAAAGAATTCTTGAGAGTGACCGTCCGAGTCCGCCCGAGTAAATAGGTGGTCACCAACAGTTTATGTCCGAGTCGACCGGTTCGATGAAGTTAGAGTCCGGTACCGACCGGTCCGGACCGATTCCCACCCCTAGGCCTCCATAATAGTTTTGTAAGGAGCTAATAAATGCAGGCCAACAAGAAATGTCTAAAACATGTGAATTGCATGCCTCAGTTAACGGTAACATGACGGAAGGTCTACTTTGGCTTAAGAAAAGAATTCCGTTAATTAACTCGAATAACGGGAGGTCAATGTACCTATAAATATACTCTTCAGTCCTGCCTAAATCTTCATCCTTACTTCCATCATCAACTGTCTTTAGTAGTAATAATAACTCATCGAGTATGGCTCCTCCTAATGAACAAAACCAGGCCCCAGGTTCAATCCTCATCAACTCTCTTATATACTTCATTAATTTGTTGTTGTTCATCTAGTCAATATTTTTAATATGAAGTTAATATCGTTTTGGAACATTGAAATATAGGTGTTTTTTCTCTTCCTCCTCCTGCGGCGACACCGGAAGAGGGATACCCACCACTCACTGAAGCATATGTTGCACCACCACCAGTCGGGTACCCGGGAAAAGAAGGTGAAGGGTATCTTCAACAACCACCTCCTGCTGATCCTGAACAAACCACCACAAGAGGTGGCGACGACGAGTTCTTCAAAGCATTGTAAGTTGCAATTTTCACCTCTTGCTTCATGATTTCTGGCCGGCTTTTAAATAAAATGTTTCCTCTGTCAGTCGGGGAACAAAGTAGCAAAATTACATGCTTTGCCAGTCGTTGTTCCAGTTCCACAATTCATGCCATGCTAAAGTTTAATAATACATATATATAATAACCCTAGTTGTAGCTTAATGGATGAAAAAAAATAATAATAATAACAAATTTACTGGTTTTGTTTTGTGTTCTTGCAGAAGATGCATGTTATGTTGTTTATGTGGCGGGGGAGATGATTGTTAGCTCTTGAAGATTGTAATTTGAGTAACTCTTCATCTTGAATAGGACTTTACATATGTTACTTCTTTGTGCTTTTTAATTTTTATGTTCTCCTTTCTATATGACATGGACTGTTTTAATCCTTGTCTATATTGTAATCTTGTTCTATTTCATTCACAATAAATAAAAAGTTTCTTTCGAAGCACATGAACCTGACGGTCAGGTCACAGGTGGTTGTATAGATCCTTTAAAAATACAATGAGAAGAGGCATCTTGTGAACTTGTAGAGCCACGACTAACTATACATATACACAATTTGGTTAGTCTTTTAGATAAAAAAAAAATATTTGGACGGCTTTTGATCAAGTATTAGAAGACAAAAGTTAAGTCGTCTAGATCGTGTATGAGAGCATAGTCACTTGAAAGTTCATCGGGGCGTATACAACTGTGTATGGGCCAAAATACGTCACAAGGAGCGCCATCAGAAATCCACGTTTAATGGACTTACACGGTGACCAAACCCATGAATTAATGGCTAATGAGCCCGGCCCATTTATCTTTCGGGCACCCTGAAGGAACGTTAAAATACGCAAACACATCTTTCACACACTTGGGAGAAGGGATGTTTACTACCGATTGTATCTGGTCCGGATTTGCCTCGATCCCTCTGTATGTGACTACATACCCTAGGAACTTCCCTGAAGATACACCAAATGATCATTTGTTTGGATTTAATTTGATGTTGTACCTTTTTAGGACCTCAAAGGCCTGCTGCAAGTGGTTCATGTGTTGTTTAGCTTCTAAGGATTTGAACAGCATATCATCTATATATACCTCCATTGTGTCGCCAAGCATGTTGGCAAACATCTTGTTCACCAATCTTTGATAAGTAGCTCCTGCATTCTTTAGTCCGAATGGCATAACTTTATAACAAAAAAATACCTCTCTCTGTTATGAAAGAGGTTTTTTCTTGATCTTCGGGGTGCATGAGGATTTGATTATACCCAGAAAAGGCATCCATGAAACTGAGAAGCTCCTGGCCAGCAGTTGCATCTACTAGCATGTCTATATGAGGTAAAGGGAATGAGTCTTTTTGGCATGCCTTGTTCAGATCAGTGAAGTCAATGCACACCCTCCATTTCCCATTTTTCTTCTTTACGACCACAACATTGGCTAACCAGTCAGGCTAGTGGACTTCCCTGACAGCCCCTATGTCTAGTAGCTTTTCCACTTCTTCGTTTATTACTCTATTACGTTCAGGTGAAAATCTTCGCCTCTTTTGCCGAACAGGCGGGTGATCTGGGTCGACTCGCAGTCTGTGTGTTGTAATGGACGGGTCTATGCCTGTCATGTCGGCGTGTGACCAAGCAAAACAGTCATGTTGTGTAGTGAGGAAGTCTATTAACTCTTTTCTGAGAATTAGACTCAAATTAGACCTTACTTGTAACTTATGGTCAGGGTAGTCTGGATGGATTTGTACTTCATCCAGCTCCTCTATGCTAGGTTGGTCAGGGTCAGAACTATGTGGCTGCTTAGTCTGTAATTGCTATGAAGGGGTCTTGGGAGATTTTATTGTATTTTTGTAACAATTACGGGAAGCCTCTTGGTCTCCCTTAATCTCCAAGAAAAAGTCCCACCATAATTTGAGTCGATTCCAAATGTTTTACCTTAACTTAACAATACTCAAGAAATCTACAAAGTTTAGGGTTTCTCCAATTCAAATTCTTGAATGAAGGAAGTTGTGAAAGAAGATGATAATCTATTAGCCACCATTCGACCACCATGCCTAGAAGATGCAGATCCAGAAGACGATAATCTATTAGCCACAATTCTTGAATGATGAAAGTTGTAAGATCTAGAAGATGATAATCTATTAACCACAATGCTTGAATGATGGAAGTTGTATTGAAGGAAAATCCTTTTTACTTCCTAACGATGGAAGTTGTGTTGAAGGAAGAGGCGGGTTTTTGCCAGAAATTCTCTGAGGTGGAGTTATTGGTGGTGGGAAAGACAAGAAATGTAAAGAGGGATTGATAAAGTAGTTGATTCAAATGTTCATGAAAGCTTTGCTGATGGAGTTGAAAGATCTTGTGTTGATGGACTGCAAGGTTTGAAGATTCGTGGGAATGAAGATGATGATGATAGAGAGAGATAGTGGTAACCCTATCTTAGTTGAAGCTTTGATCCAAATTAACCCTATGTTCTTTAAATCAATTACTGTAACTCAACCTTTTAGGTTTCAAAATTTGGGTTTTCAACTTTAGGGTTTTTACTAATCCTCGATGTAGGTAACATTTCTGTATATAAATAAATGATCTTCACAAACATTCAAATCTTTTGAAAAATCGAGTTGATGTTTCTTAATTGGAAAACCAGGTTGTTGAAGATTCTGAAGCTTCATTCGATCTTCATGTTGATGAGGAGGTAAAGGAATTTGTTGGGATTAAAAAGAGGAATAGATGAGTAGAGTGAGAGTTGTCCCCCTATTAAATTAAGTCACAATTGACTTACACCGTGCCCGAAAATAATTTGTCCACATAATATATTTGGTTGTTCATATATTGGCCTCCAAAATTTATACAAACTAAATAACTCACAAACACCAAGAATCGGTATCACATTTCTAAACCGTATTTGATACATGACATGAGAATGCATTACCATTTATGTTCCAGCAGAATAAAACTTCAACTGACAAGATGAATCACCAACTCATGCACCAGTAGGTCTGTTTCTCTTTTTCTTGGAATATCAATATCTACAAATCTTATTGTTCACCAAACCAATCAACCAAATAATAAAATAAGCATTACGCCCCAAATTATACATACCGTTACTAACATGCCCTAGCATACAAGGTCAAAGAGGGTCTATTGCCAGGTTTTATTATTTACATATACACCTTCTTCCCCAATTTTGGACCGACAATTCACTCAAATTTTACAACTTGCTGGAAAATTATTTTTTCTCTTCCTCTCTCAATTTATCCCGCTCTAGGGTTTTGTAGAGAGACAGCGGTTTTCTAGCACGGTCGCCGAGCTTGAGGTGGTGGTTGGTGCGCAGTCGAAAACGTAATGTGGTGTTTATAAACAAATAAAATTAGAATTATTTCTCAAATGGCCCCCAATTTTGTGACCAGCTTCCTGCCTAGCCCCCTACTTTAGCAAATATTCCCGTATGACCCCCTTTTTCAGTTACCGTTAACTTTCCGTTACTCTCTCTCCTCCATCTCATCGCCTCTCTCTGCCAACTCACCAATCACGCCACATCATCATCTTCTCCGGCAGGAGTCGCCGATCGGAACCTTCAAACCTAAAAAAAAAAAGATTCTCTTCTTCTTCCTCCTCTCTCTCCTGTTTTCTCTCTCCTAACGGTAAGTTAACGATAACTGAAAAAGTGGGTCATATGAAATATTTGCTAAAATAGGGGGCTAGGGAGGAAGCTGGTCACAAAGTTGAGGGTCATTTGAGAAATAACCCATAAAATTTCTTGGTCCTACTAAATTGACCAAGACAAATGAAGAGGGGTGTCTGGGACTCTGGGTGAATAACAAGTGCGTGTATTTAACATTTCGCCAAAACAGAACATAACATTTAAGTAATTGTAGTGAACCCTGAGGGTAATAACGTAAGTTAAAATACTATGCATAGATAAGAGGAGCTAGGGTTTTCAATTGTTGAGGCAGTAACAGAGGAGCAGAAACCTAGGGCGGCCAATCGAGAAGGTAAGCGAAAATGAAGTTCTTGAAACCTAACAAGGCAGTGATCATCCTCCAAGGACGATACGCCGGAAGGAAAGCAGTTATCATCAGAAACTTCGACGATGGAACTCGTGATCGTCCATACGGTCACTGTTTGGTTGCCGGAATCTCAAAATACCCAAAGAAAGTGATTCGTAAAGATTCAGCAAAGAAAACTGCAAAGAAATCTAGGGTTAAAGCTTTCATCAAACTCGTTAACTACAATCACATTATGCCTACTCGTTACACTCTTGATGTTGATTTGAAAGATATCATTAATCTTGAATCTCTTCAATCTAAAGACAAGAAGGTTACTGCCGCTAAGGAGACTAAAGCTCGTTTCGAAGAAAGGTTTAAGACTGGAAAGAACAGGTGGTTTTTCACTAAACTTAGGTTTTAATTATTCTGTTTTATTAATTATGAGGAGATTATTAGAACTCTTTGATTTGATGGTATTTTTTATATCAACAGATCTTGTTTTTAGGGTTTAGTTTTGTTGTTTCTTTCGCAGCTGCTGACGATTTTGATTTAATCTTGTTATGAAGTTTTGGTTTTTAAATTGATGAATGTTTGGATTAAATTATTGATGAAATTTTCTCTATGGCGCCCATTGTTGTTTAAGAATTAGGGTTTGTTATAGATATGCTTTAGTACTAATGTTGACAAATAGCTTAATATCTTATATTGCATTTTGATTAGTCGTTAATCTGGGTATTAAGAACTAGCTCATACTAACCTAAAACATCCCCCAAATGAGATTAGTATTATGTATTAGGGTGTAATAGAATTGCATTATGATGATGGTCTTAGAACTTTCATTTGATTCTTGAATTCTTTTAGGTCATGGCAGACCATGTCATTTCTTGAGTAAATAAACTAGGGTTTTATGGAGTAGTAGAGGTTCTCCTTCATCTTCTTTGAGTCATTCTCAGAGTTCGGATATCGCAGTTTATATATCGAATCAGCTTGATGATTCAAGTTTCTTAATTTGGTGCTATCAATTTGAAACATTACTTATAACAAGTTCGGAGCTAATGGGCTATGTAGACAAATCAATTACACAACCTGAAATTCTGATTGTTGAAGATGGTAAATAGATTTTAAATCCGGAGCTAATTTGGTGGGATAACTTTGTCAAATCGGTTGGAAACTTTCTAGGTTAGTTTCTTTTTTTTCATTTGGAGACATCAGAATAGATCTAGAGCTATCTTTAGATGATTTATGCTGTATTAGTAACTATGTTTTTCGACTACTTCATCAAGAGCAATGGATTGCTCATTCAAGATTGGAAGATCAGACTTGTGCATTTTCTCCGGGATCTTCCAAGAGCTGAGAGAAGGTGAAGATAATATTTTAGGAGAGAAATTGGTCCTTATGTACCAGCTCCCAAACGAGGAGTTTCCATACCCACTTTGGGAGCTTCTAAAATTTTCAATTCCAATACCAGAATTTCTAAGGCAATTTTCAGTTTAAAAGTAATGGCTAGTTAATGTTAAATTATTACATAATTAGGATTACTAATAACATTTAGAAAAGATCATACTAGGTTATAGGACAAATAATGCTCATTCAATGTCGAATTGGCTCTCATAATATTCCTTCACCATCTTTTCATAAATAGCAAGTTGTTTGGCAGGATGTCTAGGTGTCTCAACGAAGACCTAAAACTTCACGTTGTAACGATATCGATTCTTGAAGAAGTCTATTTCTCTTGCAATCTTCCACTACTTTAATCTCCCAAAATCCACGATGTCATTTTAACACATGAAGATTTCTCCCCTCTTTTGCTTTTCATTCTTTAATTCTGTGCTAGTTTTTCTCCAAAGTGGTATTTATTGGATACTTACAAATTGTGATCTTTTGTCCAAGTCATTAGAAGGATTTCTTTTGTTTGATGAAGATTGTGATAAATTTGACATCCATTTGCGGTGGTCTTTCAAAATTGCAGGCGTCTAATAATGCCTAAAAGATACATAATAAATAGATGAGTGAGATATTCACCTTCAGATGTGAGTTGACTAAGTCCGTGATCTTCACCATCATGGAGGTATTTTACGCTTGGAGAATCTCTACTCTAGTGATTATTCTACGTGATGCGTGGAGATCCAAATGCACCGCAATTGTTTTTTTCTTCGTCACGTTATCATGGAAACAACTTTCATTCCAAACTCGTCACTGTCGATCCACAACGAGGAGTTGGAGAAGGAAATAACTTCGTTCTAGCAATGTACCACCATAGATCGTTGATGAAATTTTGAAATAGAAAGCCCCATGTAATTTCGATTCTTCGAATCCTAAAACACAAATCAACGCGAAGTTATCTCTTGAAAATACCTTTGGATCGGAGTATTCTGAGACCTATCAAAGCGGTTTCAGTCTGAGACCTTGCTTTAGGTCTCAGTCGGGTCAATCTGTGTCTTTTATACCCAGGTGTCAATAGGCGTTCGTGGTCAAAGGAATTTTCTAGTACGGAGTAAGGGGTATTAAAATTTTCCTATTCTTTGTTTTTTCCCCAAACTACATAAAGAGGACGAACTAGCAATTTGCAATAGAATCATCCCTTGTCACCTTTCTTTTATCTCTCTGACCGTCTCTAGCGGGTCTGAATAGTTCACGACCATGATGATGAAAAGAAACAGAAGTTCATTCCCTTGCGATATCATCACCAACATCTTTGCTATGTTACCAGTCAAATCTATCTATCGATTCAAGTCACTATCCAAAACATGGTCTTCTCAATTCTCTAGCCCTAATTTCATTAAACTCTATAACTCTCATTCTATTAGACTAGACAAATTTAGTCTCATCCTGAGTATGGGTTATGAGAGATTCAAATCAGTCGATAATGAATCAGTATTATCTAATAAAGTTCTTGATATGATCGACAATTACCCATTCACTATTTCTCGACACGACCTCGTAGTGGGTTCTTGTAATGGCTTGATTTGCTACACTTATAATAATAATGTTTACCTTTGGAACCCATCCACTAATGAATATAGAGTTCTATGGTCATACCTTCCGCCGCGTGTACCACTTAAAGATAACAAAAAGTTACATGTTTGCTATTGGACATATGGGTTCGGTTATGATTTCAAGCTTGATGATTACAAGTTTATATTAATTATAGGTATCATTGACGGCCATGATGTTATTTATGAGATCATAATCTACTCTTTACGGTCCGATTCATGGAAATTCATTGGGTGAGTATCTTCTGCATGCCAGATCTTCTGCATTCTTATCAACTTCCACAACATTGTGTGTTTTGGGTGAGTATCTTTGCATATTTGAAGATATTTCTAAAGCTCAAACTGATGTATGGGTAATGAAGGAGTATGGGGTCACTGGGTCTTGGACTAAATTGTTCAACATCACCGCAGACAATGTTATTCAAGTAGTTTCTATGACGAAACCGATAATATCCTTCAAGAATGGTTACGTATTGTTGGAGAGTTTGAGGGGTTTGATTTTATATGGTCAAAAACGGGAAAAGGCAACAATTTCTAAGTGAGAAATTTGTTTTTGTTATTTCGGAGGAGTTACTTGTGTAAGGAGTTTAGTTTCAGTTAATTCTAATTTGTATTTGAAGCACAAAAGGTCTAGACGACCCGTATTAGAGGACCGTACGTTGGACCATCCCTAAATACGGTCGTCTAGACTTTTTGTTTGAAGCAAAAAAATACCACCCCGAGGATTAACGGAAGAGAAAAATAAGTTCTACGAGCAAATATTTATTTGGCATATTTACTCAAAAATTAGAACTATATTTGGGTCGGTGATTTTTCATTTTATTTTTAGCAATACCTCTATGGAGGGCTATTATGCCCGAAGTATGTATGAGTCCAGTCATGTGTTAAAGAACCATAAGTTGCAATTAGTTAAGTTCAACTCTTTTGTTATAAGTTTAATTATCTCGATCAATGTTGGTATTGACATGCTGCAATTTGTGATTTTAGTCTTTGTAGTCATTAATATCCTAACACTTATTTACCTCCAACTCCCAAAATCAAAAAAACAATACTTCTTTACAACGATAACAACTCTTTATAAGACTATGCAAACATAAGTGCGTTCGAGTTAGACCTATACTCATATTTAAGACATTAAGAATTTGAATATAGTGAAGAATGTGAAAGAAAAGATAAGAAAATGGTAAGTTTAACTCTTATAAGAGTATTTCAGTCCGCCAATTACAAAATACGACAATTTCTAATAAAATGTACTAACAGTTTAACATTACTATTTCATCCCACAAACATTACCGAAAATAACAAATTTTTTGCATTTGGCATCAATAGAATTTGTTGGATTATGTATTATATGATCAAAAGCAGAAAAAACACACAACTTTGAAGATACATCCAAACACCCTTCATTCTAAAACAGTGGATTGTGTTGTGTTAGGAGTTTAGTTTCACTGGATACGAAAACGAGTATTTGAAGCAAGAATCCAACAAAGATAAACAACGAAGGATAAGAAGTCCTCGTGAAGGCTTATATTATTATGGAGACTTTGTATTTAATTAAGACTAGCAATATGTTTATGCCAACATTTTTATTTTTTTATGGTGGTTTCACGCCTGAACTTTATTTTGATTTAATGTGTTAAAAGAACTATGAATTATATATCAGTTGAGCCTACTTTCATTTATGTATTGAGGTATTGCTATGGAGGTTCGAGGAGTTTTTTTTGTGTTTTATATTTTTAATGTGCTGGATCATGTAATATTTTGTTTGATGAAGATTGTGATAAGTCTGACACCCAATTGTGGTGGTCTTTCAATATTGTAGGCGTCTAATACAAAATAAGTACGTTAGTGAGATATTCACTTTTAGATGACTAAGTCCGTGATCTTCACCATCATTGAGGTATTTTACGTTGGAGAATCTCTGCCTCTAATGATTATTCCACGTGATGCGTGGAGATTCGAATGCACCGCAATCTTTTTCTCTTCATCACGTTATCATGGAAACAACATTCGTTCTAAACATGTCACCATCGATCCACAACAAGGAGTTCGAGAGGGAAAGAACTTCGTTTTAGCAAGGAACCACCATGGGTTATTGATGAAATTTTGAAAGAGAAAGCCCAAAGTAATTTGATTCTTCGAACCCTAAAAAACAAATCATATTTAGATTTACTATGGAAACATACTCGAAGTTCTCTCTTGAAAATACTTTTGGATTTGAGTAATCTGAGACCTATCAGACCGGTTTGAGTCTGAGACCTTGCTTTAGGTCTCAAACAGGTCAATCCGTGTCCTTTATACCCAGTTGTCAATAGGTGTTCGTGGTCAAAGGAACTTGATTAAAGTCAATCCTCTTCTGAGTGCAAATAGCAATTTGTCTGGGGCCTTTAGCCTCTCCCTTGTAAAATCTTTGTGTTTCCAAAAAAAAAAAAACCCAAAATATCATGTTTCCGTTTCTAGTACGGACTAAGGAGTATTAAATTTTTCCTATTCTTAGTTTTTTTCCCCCAAACTATATATATAAAGAGGACGAGCTAGCAATTTGCATTAGAATCATCCCTTGATCGTTGCTAGAGGTTTCTGAGTAGTTCGCGACAATGGTGATCAAAAGACACCCAAGTTCATTGCATGTCGATATCATCACCAACATCTTTGCTATGTTACCTGCCAAATATATTTATCGATTCAAGTCACTATCCAAAACATGGTCTTCTCGACTATCTACCCCTAACTTCATCAAACTTTATTACTCCCATTCTATTCGACTAGACAAATTTAGTCTCATCCTAAGTGTGGGTGATGGATTCATCTCTATCGATAATGAATCAGTATTATCTAATAAACCTCTAGATATGATCGACAATTACCCATTCATTAATTCTCTACACAACCGCGTAGTGGGTTCTTGTAATGGCTTGATTTGCTACGCTTATAATAATAATAAAATTTACCTTTAGAACCCATCTACTGATGAGTATAGAGTTCTACCGTCCTACCCTCCACTTGTACCGCCTAAAGATAAAAAATTACATGTTTGCAATTGGACATATGGGTTCGGTTATGATTTCAAGTTTGATGATTATAAGTTTATATTAGTTATAGCTATCAGTGACGGCCATGATTTTATTAATAAGATCATAATCTACTCTTTACTGTCCGATTCATGGAAATTCATTGGTGAAATTCCTTACAAAATTATCAATTATATGAAGTGTGGTGTGTTCCTAAATAGTGCTATTCATTGGAAAGCCACTTCATCTACGGGCGGAACCTCCTGTAATGTTATACTTTCACTTGATATGGTTGACGAGAGATTTAAGGAACTACCGATACCTATGGATTTGAATGCCAGATCTTCTGCATTCTTATCAACTTCGATAACATTGGGTGTTTTGGGTGAGTATCTTTGTATATTTGATGATATTACTAAAGCTCAAACTGATGTATGGGTAATGAAGGAGTATGGGGTCACTGGGTCTTGGACTAAATTGTTCAGCATTACCAAAGACAATGTTATTCAAGTAGTTTCTATGATGAAGCCGATAATGTCCTTCAAGAATGGTTACATACTGTTAAAGAATTTGACGGGTTTGGTTTTATATGATCAAAAGCGGGAAAAAGCTACAATTTCTAAGCTAAATACGGACTTCTCTCATTTCCAAGTAGTTAATTGTGTAAGAAGTTTAGTTTCACTGAATTCTAATTTGTATTTGAAGCACAAAAAGTCTGAACAACCCGTGTTTAAGGACCGTCTATTGGACAATGCATCTCTAAATACGGCCGTCTAGACTTTTTGTTTGAAACAAAAATGGCCCCCTTCCGAGGATTAACGGAAGAAAAAAAGAAGCTCTATGGAGGGGTATTTATTATGCCCCAACTATGTAGAAGTCCAGTTATGTGTTAAAGAACCTTAACTTACAATGAGTCAAAGTTCAATTCTTTTGATAAATTTAATTATCTCAATCGATCTATATTGGTATTTGCAATTTATGATTATTTTTTGTATGCTTTATGTATTGAATATGCTTGCTAGCTAGGTATAACTTTGAACATGTAATTTTGATAACTACATACTACTATATTTCATTATGCTATTACAACCATTTTGATGTCATCAGCTCGGAAGATGTCTCACTGGTCCTTCCCCACAATCATGCAGCTATGCCAAATCTAATGCATCGATGAAGAAGCAAACTCAACTGAGGACCGAGGATACCAAACTCGAGGCTTCACTATGGGTCTCCCCCAAACTATATAAAGAGGACGAACTACCAATTTACTTTAGAATCGTCTCTAGTGGTTTTCTGAATAGTTCATTGCCTGACGACGATGATAATGAAAAGACACCCAAGTTCATTGCTATAATCACCAACATCTCTGCTATGTTACCCGTCAAATCTATCTATCGATTCAAGTCACTATCCAAAACATGGTCTTCCCAATTCTCTACCCCTAACTTCATCAAACTCTATAACTCTCATTCTATTCGACTTGACAAATGTAGTCTCATCCTCAGTCTGGATTGTGAAAGATTCATCTCCGTCGATAAAGAATCATTATTATCTAATAAACCTCTTGATATGATCGACAATTACCCATTCACTATTTCTCAACACGACCGCATAGTGGGTTCTTGTAATGGCTTGATTTGCTACATTCATAATATTGATAATGTTTACCTTTGAAACCCATCTACTGATGAATATAGAGTTCTACCACCACCCCCTCTACCTAAACATGGAAATTTTCTTTTTTACAATTTGTCATATGGGTTCGGTTATGATTTCAAGCTTGATGATTATAAGTTTGTATCAGTTATAGGTATCAGTGACGGTCATGATTTTATTAATGAAATCACAATCTACTCTTTACGGTCCGATTTATGGGAATTCATTTGTGAAATTACTTACAAAATTATCAATAATATGAAGTGGGGTGTGTTTTTAAATGGAGCTCTTCACTGAAAAGCTACTTCATCCTCCTGTAATGTTATACTTTCACTTGATATGGTTGATGATAGATGTAAGGAACTACCGATACCTATGGATTTGAATGCTAGATCTTCTGCATTCTTATCAACTTCGACAACATTGGTTGTTTTGGGTGAGTATATTTGATGATATTTCTAAAGCTCAAACTGATGTATGGGGTCACTGGGTCTTGGACTAAATTGTTCAACATTGCCACAGACAATGTTATTCAAGTAGTTTCTATGATGAAGCCGATAATGTCATTCAAGAATGGCTATGTACTGTTAGAGAACTTGAAGGGTTTGATTTTATATGATCAAAGGCGGGAAAAAGCTACAATTCCTAAGCTAAATACGAACGTCTGGATTTTCCCAGGAGTTACTTGTGTAAGGAGTATAGTTTCACTGAATTCTAATTTGTATTTGAAGCACAAAAAGTCTAGACAACCCGTCTTTAAGGACCATCTGCCGGAGCATCCCTAAATACCGTCGTCTAAAAACTTTTATCTGAAGCAAAAGTCTAGACGAGTCCAGTTATGTGTTAAAGAACCATAAGTTACAATGAGTTAAGTTCAATTCTTTTGATAAATTTAATTATCTCGATCGATCTATATTGGTATTGACGTACTGCAATGTATGATTCTTTTTTGTATGCTTTATGTATTGAATGTGCTAGCTAGGTATAATTTTTTTTGGAAGTCGACTACGATCTATTTTAGTTGTTACATTTGCCATTGATACATCAAAGATGTGATAAGCTCGATAACCGCCCACTCAAACTCTAACAGAACCGGGCTTATAGCCCAACTAGACAATGGCCTAAAACCCCACTACATTATTTATATCCTAATAATCCCAATTCAAATAACCAAAGATTCCACCTTCTCTGGGATTCGAACCTGGGACCTCCAAGGCTTTCTGGAGTTGATGTCAACACCTTGGAACCACTTGGCCTACCAATTGTTGACTCTAGGTATAACTTTGAACATGTAATCTTGATAACTACATATGTTTCATTATGCTATTATTGTTCATAACTGACTGCTACATTGTTATTTGTTCAAGAAGTGCGGAGTTTGATTATATCAGATGATCTTATTGTAGAATTGCATATTTTTTTTGTTGAACTAGTAGAATTGCATACTTCATCAAATTTTAGTTTTTTCTCTCTTTTTTTTTTTTTTTTTAAGATAATCAAATGTTACTTTTTTTTTTTGAAACAATCAAATTTTACTTGTAGTGACAAATTGTTCAACCAAGGCCTTTTATAAAAAAAGATTAACAAATAAATAATTTTAAGACCCGGAGAATTTGAATAGGGCGCGTCTATAGGGACCTCCCGAAATTATTGTAGGGGCCTCCCAAAAGGGTTTTGACCGTGGTCAAACCCCGACACCTATAGGCGCCTCCTCACGGACTGAACAGTCCGAAGATCAAAGAATTTCATCGGACTAGGCTAGTCTGAAAGTACTGTGATTGTCTCGTCCGACTAGTCACAGACTGGGCCCAGCCCGAGACCACACTTTGGGCCTCGGACATTGTGAGTCCGAGCCCAGTCGGACTGGACCGTCCGGGAAGAGGCGTCTAACCTCAACATAGTGTTTCTCTCTCCATAATTCTCTCTCTAACCATGTGAAAGTAAAAGAATGATGGATTCTCCTTCACGAAGATTTAATCAAATTTTCCATCTCTCTTGGTTTAATATCTTTTATTGATTCATGGATTTTTGTTGGTTTAAACTTAAATTTTAGGTTTTGCTTTTTAGAGAATCCTAGATTTGATTGGCTAAAAGTTTGCTTTTGAATCAAAACCAAGAGACGAAAAGATGATGGATCTTCTAGTTGGTTTAGTCTTTTTGATAGATTTCTAAGCTTTGTCGATTTAATCTTTGTTGGTTAGAAGATTGTAGATTGGAAGAGACCTTTAAACTTGAAGATTAAAGGGTTTTTGATTTCCTAAGCTTGAAGACCTTCAAGTGAATCTAGGTCTTTGATGTCCTTCTTGATGTTTAGTGATTATATTTATTGATAGATTAATGGTTTTTGTTGGTTTAATGTTTGATTAATTTTGAGATTGAAAAATTGGAAGAGAAAGCAGAGAGAAGAACAGTGACGAAGAAGACGAGGTGTTCGGAGGCGCCTATAGTAATTTTGTGGAGGCGCCTAAGTAATTTTGGGAGGCCCCTATAGACGCGCCCATTTGAACATAGTGAGAAGGTGAGAGAAATGATAACAAAATGGTAACTTACATTTTTTTTTGTTAAGATAATACAAGGAAACTAAACAGAACTGGAAATAAAAGAAGGCAAGGTGTCCCAAATCTTCCTCTGGTGATTCTTTCTCCCCCATTTAGCCAATGCATCCGCTATCGAGTTGTAATCTCTAGGAATGTAGGAGAATTTCGACTCGGTAATCTGTCCTTCAGTTGTAAAATTTCGAATAAATGTTTCCTGGATTGCCATTGTGTGATGAAAGTTTGATCCTCCAGAAATGAAATGATGTTCAGATTGTCACTTTCTATATGGACGTGAGATATCTTGAGATTAATCGCCCACATAAGTGCCTGTTTGATTGCCAGACATTCACATTCTTCCGCATTTTGACCTCTAGTAGTATCTGCAAGAGCTGAGATGAAATTGGCATCCGAATCATAAATAACACATCCAAATCCTGCTGGCTCAGATAGATTTGTAAGAGAGGCGTCAGTGTTGATTTTTAAAAATGGTGTCGATGGAGGGTTCCATTTTTTATTCTTTGGTTCTTTGCTCTTCGTAGTTATTTTTAATGGTTCTACTGTAGTAGCGTGGATCATTTGTATGACCTGCATTGGAGATTGTTTTTTGGATGTGAAACAAGTCTCACATCTCACTTTCCAGATAAACCATAATATTTTAGCATACAAATTTGTGAGTTCCTCATCCAGATCCTTCCAAAGAAGGACCCATAGTTTAACAGACTGTATATTATCCGTCTGAACCTGAAAATAGAACCAAATCGCTTTGGCATAGTGACATTGTAGCAACACATGATCTATAGTTTCAATAGTCTCACAATTTATACACGAGTATATATTACCAATAAATTTACCTATTTTATCTCTCACTGGTAGACTATTGGTGCAGCATTTCCAAAGAAGGAGTTTTATCTGTGGTATAATCTTCATATTCCATATATGATTCCATTCCATCGTATCGTTACTTTGCTCATTACCATTGGTTTGAATATAATGATACATCGATTTAACAGTATAGTTGCCTGATTTGGTTAAAGGCCATCTAGTAGTGTCCTCTGCATCTGCTTGCAAGTTAATACTCATAATAGCATTTTTAATTTCAGTGGTAAAACAATTATTAATAATGTTTAGGTCCCAGGCACTGTTCGTAATTAGCTGACTAACCCACACTAAATTAGCATTTCTAGCATTTTGAATAGGAGGCGGGTGATTAGGAATCCAGTTGTCAAGCCATATGTTCACATGAGTACCTTTATTAATATCCCGAAATATAATACCAACCACTTGATCGTAATGCTTACGAATGGACTTCCACGACCAAGAATGATTAGATTTAGAGAGGTTGGGTTTGGGGGCTTTGGGGAAATATTTGTCTTTCAGAATTTTGGCCCAAAGTGCATGGGGGTTTTTGATCATCCGTCACACTAATTTACTAAGAAGGACTAGATTATCAATGTGGGGAAATCGAAATCTCAGACCCCCCCCCCCCCCCCCCCCCCCCC
>BEHA01050467.1:1091251-1184542 GCA_002897215.1 Eschscholzia californica subsp. californica | reverse complement strand
CCCCCATTTTACGAGGTTTGCAGATCGCCGCCCAATTGATGGTATGGATAGTTTTGATTTTTCCCCACCAGAAGGCCCTTTGCAGGGTCTCAATGCTATTACTTATGTCTTTTGGGATGACAAAGCATTGCATTTGGTATTGGGGAACGGCTGTTACTATAGAGGAAATTACTATAGAGCGACCAGCTTGAGAGAGGAGATTAGTCTGTCACTTGGAAAACTTATTCTGAATTTGGGAGAGGAGAGAGGAAAATAGTTGTTTCTTATTCTTGCCGATGAAAAGATGAGTGCCTAAATATTTTTCCAGGGAAGATGATTGATGAACTTTAAGATGCGAATGATCATTCTTTTGAATTTCAGATGAGAATTTTTGGAGAAAAAGATTATCGATTTGGCATAGTTTATCATTTGCCCCGAAGCAAGGCTGAATTCCGCGAGAATTTGCTTAAGATTGTGGATGTTCTCCAATGTGTTACGACTGAATATAATACAATCATCAGCGAAGAGCAAATGTTTAATGTTAATATCAAGGTTGGGAATCGGAAAACCATTGAACTGATTAGGGTTGTTGTTACTTTCTAGCATACGACTGAGTCCTTCCATGACCAAGGCAAAAAGAAAAGGAGAAAGCTGGTCACCTTGACGACTGCCTCTGCTGACCTCGAAAGTGGAGCCAGGGCGACCATTAATTAAAATAACCAAAGAAGAGGAGCTCAGGCAACTCTTGATGAGTTGGATCCATTGATTGGAAAAGTTCATTTGGGACATGATGTTTTCTAGGTAGCTCCATTCGATTCGATCAAACGCTTTGGACATATCGAGTTTGAGACCGAAGTAGATTTTGGAACCACGACATTTCTTAAAGGAGTGGATAATTTCTTGACTAATGAGAATGTTGTCAGTGATTTGTCTACAGGGACATAGACGGTCTGAAAAGGGGAAATAAGTTCTGGAAGGAGGTTTTAAAGCCTGTTGGCTAAGATTTTGGTGATGATTTTGTAAGTAGTGTTCAGTCCCGCAATGAAAAATAAAATAAAATAAAATAAATTCTTAATAAAAATAAAATAATTTCTTAATAAAATGTACTAACAATCTAACAATATTACTCCATCCCACAAACATTACCCAGAATAACAAAACATGTTTGCAATTCGACATATGGTTTCGGTTATGATTTCAAGCTTGATGATTACAAGTTTGTACTAGTTATCAGTGACAGTCATGATTTTATTAGTGAGATCATAATCTACTCTGTGTGGTCCGATTCATGGGAATTCATTGATGAAATTCCTTACAAAATCATTCGTAATATGATGTGCGGTGTGCTCTTTAATGGAGCTCTTCACTGGAAAGCCACTCGGCCGAGCGAAACCTACTCTGCTGTTATACTTTCCCTTGATACGGTGGAGGAGAGATTTAATGAACTATCAATGCCCATGGGTGTGAGATATACACCATTGATATCAAGTTTTATACCTTGTTGTTTTGGGAGAGTATCTTTGTATATGTGACTGATGTATGGGTGATGAAGGAGACAATATCGATAACTGCTAAGGCTTGGGGCGTTACAATCACATTGACGGTTGCCCAATACAATGACAATCCCTAGAATCCATCCTGAATTTGCCCTAAGAAGGGGTAATAAGATAGTCGTTGGATGAAGACCAATCTACCCAATAATTCAGTGGCGTATCCAAAGTGAGCGAAATAAGAGGGTGGGCAAACTTTTTCTTTTTTCTTTTTGTTAGGATAGCAAAGTTTATTTCCTAATCTGTAGGAGTATTATCTTTCTATCCCCAAACTATATATAGAGGAGGGACTAATACAACTCTCTTTGATCGTATGTAGTAGTTTCCCAATAGTTTACGACAACGATGATGATCAAGAGGCACCCACTGAGCCTCCTCCCTGACGATATCATCACCGACATCTTTGCATTGTTACCAGTCAAATATATTTTTCGATTCAAGTCAGTATCCAAAACATGGTATTCTCAATTATCTAACCCTAATTTCATTAAACTCTATAACAATCAGTCTATTCAACTAGACAAATTTAGTCTCATCCTCGGTGTGGCTAAAAAATTCATCTTCATCGATGATGAATCAGTATTATCTAATAAACCTCTTGATATGCTCGACAATTACCCATTCATTGTTTATGAACATGATCTCATTCTCATTGTGGGTTCTTGTAATGGCTTGATTTGCTACACTTGTAATATTAATAAAGTTTGCCTCTTGAACCCATCTACTTATGAATATAGAGTTCTACCGCCACACCCTCCGTGTGTACCACCTAAACATGAAAAAATAAATGTTTTCAATTGGACATATGGGTTTGGTTATGATTCCAAGCTTGATGATTACAAGTTTCTATTAGTTAAAATTATCATTGACTTTTCAAAAATAACTATCAACGGCGGCGCTCGTATTTCTTATGAGGTCCTAATCTACTCTTTACGCTCCGATTCGTGGAAATTCATTGGCGAAATTTCTTACGAGCCCATCCCTCCTATGAGATGTGGTGTGTTTTTCAATGGAGCTCTTCACTGGAAAGCCAAATCATATGCGGGAAGAGGCTCCTGTAATGTAATACTTGCATTTGATATGGGTAATGAGAGATTTAAGGAACTATCAATACCTATGGATTTGAATGCCAAGCCTTCTACATTCTTATCATGTTGGGTAGCTTTGGGTGTTTTGGGAGATTATCTTTGTGTATGTGATGCTATTTCTAAAGTTCAAACTCAAGTATGGGTAATGGAAGAGTATGGAGTCACTGGGTCTTGGACTAAATTGATAAACATTACCACTGACAATGTTATTCGACAAGATTCTTTGATGAACCCGATAATGTCCTTCAAGAATGGTTACACACTGTTAAAGAATTCGTGGGGTTTGGTTTTATATGATCAAAAGCGGGAGAAAAATACAATTTCTAAGCTAAATACGGGCTATGGTCATTTTCAAGGAGTTACTTGTGTAAGGAGTTTGGTTTCACTGAAATCTAAACTGTATTTGAAGCACAATACTGGTCGTCTAGACTTTTTGTTGGACCGTCCCTAAATACTGGTCGTCTAGACTTTTTGTTTGAAGCAAAAGTACCACTAGAATTATATTCACTGTGGGTATTTCATTTTTATTTTTTGGCAGTACCTTTCACTTGTTTTTTATTAATTTATCTCGATCCATATTGGTATCGACATGCTGCTATCGAAGGCTTTATGATCTCTTCTGCTCTTACTTAATGAGGCTTACCATGATTGTTTGATTTTACATTACACTTGCGAGCAATGATTGTATAGTAATTCACACAAATAGAAGTTACCATGCTCGGAATTCACACATTCATTTTGACCCGAAGAAAGATTTCTTCTGCTCACACTTAATGAGGTCTCCCGGAGTTCCCTGCACGAATACGAATACATCAGAGCTTATTTCTTGATATGTTGTAACAAGCAGAAAGTCACCAAATCATACACAAATTAGTTCAACCAGAGCATGAGATGAAGTAATTTTTACAATTCCAATTTATAAATTAGGACTTGTCAACAATAGATTAACTGATATTTCAAAATTTATACATACTGAAACCATGACCATCAATCCCTAAACAATATCCACAAGCACTGCCCATAGACCATGGTCAGGCTGGTCCACGTGTGCATAACTGGAGTTGACTTTGTTGGGTGGTCTTGGGCATCTCTCACCCCAAAAACTAGCTCAAGAGGTAAGACTTCTCCCACCCTTATTAACACACCATACCCCTTCCACAATCAATGTGGGATTAACCTAACCCACTTCTCATTAGTGTTGACACTTATGAACCATCAGTCTGAAGGAAAATGTCTCTCACCGACAGTAGTAAGCTCCTACAGCTTTTCCGTGATGACGCAAACTGAACATTCTTTTGGTGCATCACATTGAAAGTTAAGGTTAGATATTGTTCTATTCAGCAACCCACCATCGGCTCTTCACAGTGAGCTCCAAGCTGTTATGTTAATTTAGATATTGTTCTATCGACGGTTCCACGTCCGCCCCGTGTCGAGCCCGGCCTAGTCCAACCCGTTCAAAACCACTAAAGTGATGAAGAACCATAAGAATATGGTTGTTTGTCTCCATTTTAAATAATAAGGCCAGCGCTTTGGGGAAAGCTAAATAGTTTCCGGGGTTTGAAATTTTAAAGGGGATATGCAAAATTTTAAAAAGTTTCCGGGAAAACATATTTTATGGGGAATTTGGTTTAAAATAAAACACTTTCCACCTCACCTCCCTCCACCTCATCTCACCTCCCTCCACGTCACCTCTCTCTCTCTCCACCTCATCTTCTCTCTCCTTACCATTCTCTCTCCCTCTTCTCCGATTAGGTCGCCGTCCGGAAAATTTTCCGGGCGGCGACCATGAAAAACAAAATTTCACTCATTCTCTCTCTCTCTAGAAACTCCGACGAAGGGGTTTCCAACATGCCATATCGGTCTGTTGAAGAACAGACCGGAACTCCGGCGAAGGGAAACCCCTTCGCCGGAGTTTCTAGAGAGAGAGAGTGAGTGAATTTTTTTTTTTCATGGTCGCCGTCCGGAAAAATTTTCGACCGGCGACCTAATCGGAGAAGAGAGAGAGAATGGTAGGGAGAGAGAAGATGAGGTGGAGAGAGAGGTGAGGTGGGGGTTTTTTATTTTTCCTTCTAAAAACTTACAAAATAAAATTGATCAACTTTTGACCAAATCTTAACACCCCGGATACTATTTTACTTTCCCCAAAGCGCTGCCCAATACTAAAAGAGTCACCAACTACGTGGTTGGTGGGTTGGTGTGGGGTTTTGTTTGTTTAGATGGATTTGGTAGCATGTTGACACCCAAACTTTCCATTATATTATACTATATAAATAGTGCAACTAGGGTCCCTGGGGAGCCGAATCATTTTTGTCAATAAACAAATTTTTGAAGCGGTAGAGGAAGAGAGAGAAAACTTGTTCTGATTCTCTAATGGCATCTAGATTGTGGGCTTCAAGAGCTGCTTCTTACCTCCGATGCTCTATTGTTCCTCACAGAGGATTTGCTTCTGGTAATTTCAAATCTTATATCATTCTTTCAATCATCTTTTACTATCTGATTTTCATTAACACAGATCAGAATAAGAGTATTAGGATCATACTGTCAGAAATATATAACGATTAATCTGTTCTTTTCCTTGGAATTTTATACGAAATCTCGATATGGGTTTTGTTTATTTTGATTCATTTCGATATGGGTTTTGTTTATTTTGATTCATTTCGATATGGGTTGTGGTTATTTTGATTCATTTCGATATGGGTTTCATTGATCTTAGAAGTCTTTCACTACATCTATAATGGGTCGAGATAGTTTTATGTTTTTGTAGGTAGCTTACTAGGGTTTACTGTTTGTTTTAGATCGCTTAAATGTATGATTTTTTCGAGTACTTTGAGATTTTTCTTCAATTTCAAGCAACATTTCATTTAAGCTTTGTATTAGATAATATCCAAATTATATAGATCTTGTTTGTTGATTTATTCTTTTATAAGGATCAAGGTCTAAAAGAGATGTGTGTGAGTGATCTTACAAGAAAGGTGTAAGGTCATTTGAGGATTAGACGAAATTTGGAAACCTAAGAATGAGTTCATTGCCACTTTTTTCGATTCAGAAATGACATTTTTTAGGTGTGAAAGTGATGGCAAATTGGATATTATATCATAGTGAGTAATGTGTTGACGATCTTGGATGACGACGACTCTTTGGGATGTTAATTTTGATGTTTAGGATAGATATGCATATTATGAAAAATGTTTCATTCTTAGGGGTAACGACAAGAATCTAAAAACGAAGGAAATATTGTAGTCATCGAGTTTTCCGAAAAAAAAAAATTGCGAGACGATGTGACAAAGTATGATAATATGCTCCATGTGACCAATATATCATATGAAGTAGGAAAAGCTTCAAGTAGTGTATTTTGCAAGGATATACTCACTAGTTTTAATAGGAATAGATGCAACCAAACCTACCTTGTCGTTTTCGATAAGTTTTAACCACAAAACAAAACTTCACCGGGATTCTAAAACTTTGAAGTGGGTATATAAGGCTAAAAATACTTTGAAAAGAAACTCGAGGGTGATACACTTCAAATTTAATGCTGGCTAAATTTTTACCTCCATCATTTTGCAGTTGTGAAGGATTTGAAATATTGTGATTCTCATGAATGGGTCAAGGTTGATGGTAACTCTGCTATAGTCGGCATAACAGACCATGCTCAAGACCATCTAGGAGATGTTGTCTATGTTGAATTGCCAGAAGTTGGAGCTTCCGTTACCCAAGGAAATAGTTTTGGGGCAGTAGAGAGTGTCAAGGCAACCAGTGACATATACTCTCCTGTTTCAGGTAAAGTGGTGGAAGTCAATGAAGAACTTAACGGCGCCCCGGGATTGGTAAGTATTCTGATACCAGATTATTGCGCATTTTAGTATTTCTGGTAGATATTTAAGGTGATTAAAAGTCTGATTTCGAAAAAAAATGCTTATTTTTCGCTGATATTATAACTCCACTTAACTTCGTGAAGTATAATACTGAAGAACGTCTTTAGTTACTGTTTCTACATGAACTGTGCGACGGTTCTAATTTCGGGGAAGTAACCGCATGTTCTTAGAGCATGAAGAAGATAACCTTTTCTTCTGAACTCAAGAGTCCAGTATTTGTTTTGGCGTATGTTTATCTAGGGTTGGGCTGGCTAGGGTTCTTGAGCTCTTGGAATTCAAATCACATTGTGCTATTTTTGTAGTTTCGTTGGTTTGTTTTCAGGAACCTAAACAATTTTGGTATGTAATATTATTGATTCAGGTTAATGACAGTCCATACGAGAAGGGATGGATCATGAAGGTGGAGATGGGTGATTCAAGTGAGAGCGAGCTAAAATCTTTGATGGACTCAGATAACTACTCCAAGTTCTGTGAAGAAGAAGATTCAAAGCATTGAGTCGAACAATGAGCCAGCAGAAAGATCATCACTCTTGGGCACAATAACCATCTACTACAAAAAGTGACATTTTTCTCATCTTAATCTAAACTCAGTCTTGTTATGAGTTCTTTTTTCGTTTATTTTTCTTTCTTGGATGATGATTTCGAAGATATCGGTTTAAAATTCGAACTTCTTTGATTTGACTCAGAAGTTATTTCCTGTTATATGTTGCTACCTATTCTTCTGGTTCGGTCTTATATTCTGCCTCTGCGGAAACAGCGGAAGATAAAAACTTCAATCCTCTCTCCGTCAGTTACTTTCTTGTTTATCTATCTCTATAGGGCTCCGTTTCTTGTCCATTTTCTTCTCTCTAGACAAGTCCACAAGTAACCTCCATTGGTACTCTTAACTCCCCCATTTTCTTTAGTTGCTTCAAGATAATACATTTTGTAGTTTCTACCTCTCTCCGGATGCTTCAAGATAATACTCTTAACTCCAAGACTCTTGAATCTGTTCATGGATTTGTGAGGTTTATTTTGTGGCTGAAACCACTCTGAGGATAAGGACCATCTTATATTCTCCACCTTTTCATCAAAAAAAAGTATGGTTGCAAGGAGTATCAAAGTGAAAACTTTGGAAACAGTGAAGTTTCGGTGGAGCGATACAAAAGAGCGTAAAATGACAATTCGATTATGTGATTCCTGATAATCGAAATACCTTTTAGAGATTGATTTTGTATGTAGATTACAAGCAGATTAAAAGTGGACACAAATTGTTTTTTTTTTTTTTTTTTTTTGTTGAGAAAGTGGACACAAATTGTTGATGCAAGTATTTCTTTTCTGTTTTCGTTTTTACGTATATTGGCATTTATACATAGTTGTTTATATAAAGTTCTTGTTCAATAAATAAAATGCAATTTCTCAACAAAAAAAATAATTAGCTCACTCAAACAAGGATCATAAGAGAAATTGACCCATAATCGTCAGAGTGTCATTCCTAGTTTATTATCCTACATAAAACACTAGTATAATTTAATAATTGCCCACCAACATCAATATAATAATTTCAACAAAAAAAAAACATCAATATAATAAGAGAAGATGCCAATTTTTGAGAATATGCCTTCTCCAACAATAAAGATTATACGTCCCCAAATGTTTTTGAAAAAATTGAGATAGTTTCTAAATTTATCTTGAGATTTATCTTGAAATTTACACAAAATTTACCTTGAAATTTGCACGCGTAGTCTAAGAATCTACTTTAAGAAGTTGCGGAATTCTTTTTGTTTGTGGCAAAATTGAGGGTGAAACTTGTTTTTTGTTTTTTTATTAAAATTGAAACTTGGTTTTCTAAAGCTCTCGCAACCCACGCCACAATAAATAAATAAACGTCCAACTGTTGTAGGGTGATGCGGATCAGCCTTTCGGGCTGCTAGTGATACTGTCCGCTTCGACACATTTGAGCCTCACAGTTGGAGCACCACACTCCTGTCTCCCAACACCAACAAGTGATGGTACCACGCCATAATAAACATTTTACAATTTAGGGTTCATCGGGACACGCCTTTCAACATGAAAATGATGTCTTATTGGCCAACATTTTGTCGTACACAATCTCCACCGCTAAAACTTCGATGTCGGAATCAGACATTATACAGCACAAATACACTCTAGCATAAATCCCAGCTACCCTTCTATATAAGACATCCTCGTTCGTATCGCTTTAACCCGAACCCCGTATTATCTCCGTCTCCCAACCAATCCGATCTTGATCTCATTCTTGATTTCCAAGTAAGTTCAATCGATTATTATTATGGTTTTTTTATCTACTGATTTGGTATTGATCTTGATTGTTTGTTCTTGTTTTGTAGTTATTTGATTCTAAAATGGCAACAAAGAGAAGTGTTGGTGATTTGAAGGAAGCTGATTTGAAGGGAAAGAAGGTTTTTGTTAGGGTTGATCTTAATGTTCCTTTGGATGATAATTTGAATATAACTGATGATACTAGGGTTAGAGCTGCTGTTCCAACTATTAAGTACTTGATTGGTAATGGAGCTAAAGTTATTCTCTCTAGCCATCTCGTAAGCACTTCTTCATACTCCATATCAGTTTCTTCATTCCTCTTTTGATCTGTTTTTCAGTTGATCTGTTATTATAGATTTTTGTGTGTTTGTTTTGTTAGATCACCATATGTGTTTAGGGTTTTGATTAATTTAGCTCTAAAATGAAGATCCGCATGCCTGATTAATTTCTCACTAATCTCGTCTTAGAAATCGATATTGTATATCTCACTCAAATGAGGCCTCTCGTTTAGATGTTCGAGTTATTTCTGTAAGTAACATCTGAAATCTGAGTTGATGTCTCAATTGACCAGAGACAGTTTCAGAATGTTGTTTTTGTCTGACTCGTCTGAATGGTTAATTAGGGTTGATGTTTTTGGGTACATTTGAGTAGGACGATTTACATTTAGACGAGTCAGATAAGTTAATGAGAAAGAAGAAACATCACCTAAGTTTTAAGGCTTTTGTGGGTAAGATTGAGATTTCATTATAGATTTGTCGGTAGTCGATTCCCTTGTTTTTGATGCATAATCGTTGGTTGTTCCGTTGTAGCTTAAAATTGTTTACGATTTATGACTATTGATGAAAATACTGTATCTGAATTCTTGGTTTCAGGGACGCCCAAAAGGTGTTACTCCAAAATACAGCTTGAAGCCTCTTGTGCCCAGACTATCCGAACTCCTTGGAGTCAAGGTATACTGTTTTAATAATAACAAATTGAACTTGTTATTAGGGTTTCTTACTTATGATCAAATGATCTTGAATAGGTTGAAATGGCCAACGACTGTATTGGTGAGGAAGTTGAGAAGTTGGTTGCTGCAATCCCAGAAGGAGGTGTTTTGCTTTTGGAGAATGTGAGGTTCTACAAGGAGGAAGAAAAGAACGACCCCGAGTTCGCAAAGAAGCTTGCTTCTCTTGCAGACCTATATGTGAATGATGCCTTTGGAACTGCCCATAGAGCTCATGCTTCCACTGAGGGAGTTACTAAGTTCTTAAAGCCTTCTGTTGCAGGTTTCCTTATGCAGAAGGTATAGTTCAATACTTCAATTTTCTCTTCGGTTTTCCTTCTCCTATTTGTTGATCTGTTTGCTTTCTTAACTAGTTACTAATTATCAAAATAAGCCAGTCCAGCTCATTGGGCTAACATCGATTGTTGCTATATAGACCATAGGCATAGGGTGCTTCAAAAGTTTATGAAGCTTAGAATTTGAATCACTCATACAAAAAAAGAGAGTTTTTTAATCTATATGACGATACGAATTATTAAATAACGGGTGTCGTGGTTTTTGTGGATATGTTCTGTTTTGTATTGAACATATGATGAGATATCTTGGGTTATGTTTGGTTAGGAACTTGATTACCTTGATGGAGCTGTATCAAACCCTAAGAAGCCATTTGCTGCCATTGTTGGGGGATCAAAAGTTTCATCCAAGATTGGAGTTATAGAATCTTTGTTGGAGAAGGTTGATATCCTCTTACTTGGTGGAGGAATGATCTTTACATTCTACAAGGCACAAGGTCTCTCAGTAGGATCATCCCTTGTTGAGGAAGACAAGCTCGATCTTGCAACATCACTTCTTGAGAAGGCTAAGAGCAAGGGAGTCTCTCTTTTGTTACCCACCGATGTCGTTATTGCAGACAAATTTGCTCCTGATGCTAACAGCAAGGTTTACTTCTTCACTTTAATACACGATCTGCACGGGTATTCGTGCCAGTTTAATTGGATAATATTAACGTTTCAATGTTGTTTGCAGACTGTGTCAGCATCTGATATCCCAGATGGTTGGATGGGTTTGGACATAGGACCTGATTCCATCAAGACATTTAGTGAATCTCTTGATACCACCAAGACTGTCATTTGGAACGGACCCATGGGAGTGTTCGAGTTTGAGAAGTTTGCACTTGGAACTGAGGTATGTCATGTCTCATGTTTTTTTATTTCGTCCATGTTTCTTTGTCTCTCTGGTTTTCTGATGGATTGTTGAATCAAATTCTAGGCGATTGCTAAGAAGTTAGCAGAACTAAGCGGAAAAGGAGTAACGACAATCATTGGAGGAGGTGACTCGGTTGCAGCAGTGGAGAAAGTAGGACTTGCTGACAAGATGAGCCATATCTCAACAGGAGGAGGTGCTAGTTTGGAGCTGCTAGAAGGGAAACCACTCCCTGGAGTTCTTGCCCTCAACGATGCTTAAGTGAGACATCTTTATTGAGTGTTGTGTGCTGATCAAATCAGGCTTTTTCAATAATTTAACGGACATACGAGGATTATGTATTTCCCCCTTAGTAGTAATTCACTACTCACTTTTGAAGTGATGTTTCTTTAGATATCTGTTTCAGGTGTATTTATCAGTTTTTTGTCTGGTGGAGTTAGATTATAAAACAAGTCTCCCTCCCTAATGCTATGTGCTCGCCCATCATAACAACAAACTCTGAAGGTGGGAAGAAGAAATATTATGATTTTGACTGAAATAAAAATGTGTAGAAATCTTGTACTATGCAAGTAATGTACACATAATAAAACTCTAAAAGACCAAGCCAAATATATTCAACCAACGACTCCCACTTGAACCACAAGTCCAGTAACGTGGACAGGATGCGGGTTGAGACAAGTTAGAATCTCATAAGTTAGAGACAATGCCCAGTCGACTTTCTTATTTTTTGTTCTCTATTTTTTTCTTCTTTACTCTTCTCATTTCTTTTTTCCCCGGCCAAAAAATACTGGTCGTGTGTTTGAAACCTTGGATCTAGAGAATTTTCTTCTGTCTCGAAAATCATGAAGGAAGATGAAAATTACGTCTGGCCGACGACTAGTGAGGACTCTCAATTCTTTCTTCTTTTTTGATGAGGACTCTCAATTCTTAGATTCAGTATTATAAATTTTGGACTGATGCCAGTGAAAAACCTCATCACATCCATTCCTATATATGACTAATGTCAAACAAAATTTGTATTTGACCTAATGAGTTCTTGCTAAATCTTATGAAATATTTTCACTGAATAATCTTCTATGCACCACTTCACAACACAATAGAGATATTGCACAATAACAAGATCAAATTGAAAGAAGATTACACGAAAGGGTGGAAAAGTAAGTGTTTTCATCTTTAAATAGTTCTTTCTCCCATGGAATATATAAACTTAATGCTTTAATTATCTGAGATGACAAAACTGAGGTGATGGTAATAAAACGATCTATTTGAAGTCCTAAAGCTCTCTTACCATCTTACATTGTGTTCTTGAAAGAAAATTGAAATTTATATTCTCCAGAAGATCTCGATCAAATGACCCTGCATTTGAATAGGAAATAAAGAGGCGGTTTAGCTAAATCAGTTTCTTCCAGTAACAACTATGAATCTTCTTCCTGCTTTATGTCATCATCTTCTTTCCTCGTCGAGTCATTTCCAACTTGTGGTTTTTTAATCGCTGTAAGACAAAGAACACAACAATCAATATCCATCGATTACTCAAACCAATGAATTTTAAATGTTTTACCAAGAAAACAAGAGAAAGCGACCAAAATATTGCATGAAATTTCACAAGAAAGGAATAGCTTAACTCTCTTAAGTTAGCGCAATTCTGACAGGAATTGCAGCTCGATGCATAATTTCAAGAATCTTTTACGCATAAAGACTTTCCAAACTAGTAAGATAATCTTAAATTACAATATCATAGGGCTAGAGTAGAAGACAGTTGACGCTAAACGATGATTGAGATTAGAACCACTTACATTTAACAGAGGAACCGGCAAGACAAGTCAGTCTAGATCTTGTGTTAACCTCTGCAAATGGAGTTGGTGTTTCCTTTTTAGCCATACGGACATCCCATAGTCGTATAACTCCATCTGATGATGCAGATGCAACTAGATTCAGGTAATCAGAATCTTCAACATCTGCAGCCATACTCGACAGAACAACGATTCCTTTAATACGGGTCGAGTGTGCATTCTCAATACGATATGCCACCTTCCCACTGGTCGGATCCCATGCGGTGACATTTTTGTCTTCTCCACCAGTAAACAATAATCCATTCTGTCACAATCAAAATCAATATCACAAGATATAAGAACAAACAAGTCCATATATCACAATCATATTTTAAATTTATTGCATTTACTAAGACGATTAGAAAACTTATATTAGCAAATTAAACGGCCAAGTTACACCGGATTGCAGAGGAAACACATCCATAACGTCGGAGAAGGACATAAGACGAAAATTCAATATGAAATTTAATGGGCAGAATTCGTAAATGCATGAAGCAAGGATGAGAAAAAAGACCTCCAATATGAACTATATTAGAAAGAAAAGACATGGTAAATATAGCATCTAACAGACGTTTTCAAGTACAGTTGCCACATGAGAGCACAAACCAAACCGTAATAAGATAAGACAACCAAAAACACGGAAACACCCATCTGTACAAAACAAAGAAAAACTCAAAAAAACTGCCCAGGTACCAACAACGATCCAACATCGACATCGAAACAGACCCAAGGATCCGATCTTAGTTCTCGATGTACATTTCAACCTGATAACAGTGTAAACATAATGTACTCAATTGAAACCATCATCATTGTGATAGATAATTGAGGGCTCTCTCCATGCTTAAGCACATCATTTTATCCCACACAATTCTACGACCTAGCCTTTCCACCCAGAAATCTTTCAGTCACCTCCAACTCTAGGGTTGCTTTAAATTCTAAAGTTTCTGTTTTCTTTGCATTAAATCAACATTTATGACGATTCCAAAATCTAGGGTTAGTCTAAATTCTATTTATGCATCAAAATCAAGTTTCAATTTTTAGAAGTTCACTTCCAGTATTCCCATCAATCAAATCAAATCAAATGAAAGTAAGTAAAATTGATTTTACCTTAGAAGAAGCAGCACAAAGAACTCTCTTTTGATTATCCATATCAAAAATCAACCTAGCATCTTCAGAATCATGAACTGATATTTTATCTTCAATAACCATAAAGAACTTGTTACCTTCTGAATCATATTTGACAATTGAAGCTTCTTTACCTAATCTACAACAAAAACTTCTCCTTCCTCTAACTAAATTCAACATAGCCAAACAAGAATCTTTTCCAACAGTTAAAGCTAATTTCCCAGAAGGATGAATACTAAGATCATTAACCCCTTTTCTATGAGCAGAAATGGTTTTAAGATGAACTACTGGATCAGCATCATAGATGCAAACAGTACCATCTTCAGAACCAGAGAGAAGATTTCTAGGGTATGAAAGAGAAGGTGGACGGAAGAAAGAAAGAGAAGTTACAGCACCTTTATGGTCCAATAATGAACCAATTTCTGATGATGATGCTAGATCATAGACTTTAATGGAGTCGTCGGCACCACCAGAGACGGCGATTGGGCCTGACACGGCAACACATTTGATAGTGGAGATATGAGATGGGTAAGAGAAAAGGGGAACTAGGGTTTGTGATTTTAGGGATTTGAGTTTGAATCCCCATATAAATTTCTCGTATGAACCTGCAACTAGAGTCATGGCGTCTCTCTTTCTTTCTTCCTCTCTCTACCGGCGAGAGGTTTTAAGGGTTTATGTGCGGTGGTATTGCTTATATATGAGGAAGATTGCCCCCAACCACGAAACGGGAAAGGGGGAAGTTTTGAAGGCACGCCCCATAACTGTTACCGAGCCCCCCTGTTATTGGCGCCACCGTATCCAAACATTTTTTTCAAATTTGTATGGGTGGGGTGCCGATTTGGCACAAAATCGGCTCAAGTCCACCGATCCCAAGGGGTTCAAAAACTTTGAGTAAACCTCAAATCGATAGACTCGGATGTATTTTGTGAAGGAAATTTTTAAAGGTGCCCTCGTGTGTTATTGAGCCCTCCCTGTTATTGGCGCCCCCATATCCCAAAAGTGATTAGAAACGTCTCGTATCCTGAAAATGGTTAAAAGCGTCTTTTCTCAAAATAGGCACTCCCAAAAAAAAGTTCTATTTTGTATTGGCGGAGTCCTGCCGGTTTGGTATAAAATCGACTCAAGTCCACCGATTCCAAAGGGCTGAAGAAATATGAACAAACTTCAAATCGGTAGACTTCGAGCTGTTTTGTATCAAAATCCGGTCCGAATCCGCCAATTTCAACTAAAACATCGGTCTTAAATTCAATAGATCTTGAGCCAAATTTTCTAACAAAGTTCGCCCTAGAACCACCGACTTGGAGGCGCCTACAACCAAATTCAGCCAAACTAGATTTACCAAGCCGAGTAGATATGGAGGCGCCACTAACACTTAAGAGAGGAGAGAGATATGCTGGAGCTACCTAGTACCTACCTACCAGTGTAGGTTTCGGCTACTGGTACCTTTTGTTGAAGGTCGTTCGAGTTTTTCATTGAAGTATGACATGAGTTATTTCAGATGAAAAGACCGTTCGAGTTTTTCTTTGGAGTATGACATGAGTTATTTCAGAATGAAAAGGTAGTTCGAGTTTTTCTTTGGGGTATGGCAATATGGCGTGAGTTATTTCAGAGTCATAATGCTAACCTAGCCTCCTCTGTCCCTCAGAACCAACAAGGTGCAGTAAGGGAATGTTCACTTGTCCATTGAACGCCTTTCTGCCTAATCTTATGTCCTGGCTCACCCTCCATGGACAAACTTTCGGTGGTAGTCAACTGTCGTGATGAAGACGAGAGAGAGAGAGAAACATGCTAGCAACATGTGCCCCCATTCTATCAACATTATGAAAAAGGTATATATTCAAAACAAACAGAATTACTAGTATTAATGATGAAGTCTTCCAAGTATATATGATAAACTATACATAGAATATCTGACCTACATTCAAAAGACTCTCATGAGGAACATGAAATATTACACTGTTTTCTCTGCACATTCTCTTTAGAAACGCGTAAATATAATCGACGACTATCTTCTTAATGAAGTTCGAATCTCTTCTTGCCCTGACTACTGTATTCCCTAGTATATGAACCACCCCAGAATCTCTGCATGTATTCAAGAACTCCAATTCATCTACTTCTGTTTGATTACTCATTTGCCCAGATGAAGTCAAGAAGTTGATAGCCATTAATGGAGATCTTACAGGCATAATAGCATCATCAGTACTTTCCATGGTAAGAGAATTCATGTTTCTTGTTTCAGCTGTCATCTGGGTATTTCCTGATCTTTCTGTTTCTTGACCATATAAACTATATTCATCTGAATCTGAACAACCTTCCATCATCGATTCAAGTCGAACAAACAAGAACAAATTATCAAAGAGTTTATTCTCAAAATCATCGTCTTTTTTATGAAGATCTTTATAACCATACCTTGCCACGCAACGGAACATATGGAAGTTCTTCGGACCTATACGTTTTACGAGGAAACGTTCTTCTTGAGGTACAGTATAGACTGGGAGATACTTGACGCAGACAAAAACTACAACAGAGTGTATGGCAGGGAGATTTGTGATGAAATGAGAGAAAATGTGAGGAACTCCACTTGCTAATTCAGTATAAACAAGTCCAATGCCAGGGACTCTGACTAACCCCAGACTCGGCCCCAAGCCAAGAATCCAAGCCATTGATACTTTACTATGCATCTCAACTTCATAGCGCTTTACTGTCCCGTAATGCCAAGCAGACATTATGATCAGAAATGTTGAAGCGATTACTAATGGAACCCAACCACCTTGATCTATCTTTGGAAGTACAGCTGAAAAATAGGTGAGTTCGACAGCTAAGGATAAGATGGTGAAGATCAGAACCAGAATCCAGTGGCTTCTCCAGACTAGTAACATTACCAGAACCATTAGAAATGTCGTTACAAGCATAACTGTCACAACTGCTGTTCCTGTTTAGGGTGAGAAGATAATGAACATATTTAGAAGTTAGAAATGTCTAATTGTTTCTTGAAGAAGCCTTTAGCAAGATAAAAGTTAGGTGGTGTAACTTTTTTTTGTCTGAATCTGAGTGGTCAGAGTCAGACTTGTCTGAATTTGAGTCGTCCAAGTCTGACATGTTCTGATTGAGTCGTCTGACTTGTTTCGGCAGTGGCATAATAGACGTTTCAGGTAATTTCAGACAGTGGGATCTTAATTCAGACTTCTACATAATTACGTCAGACTGAAATGGACCTAAACCAGACACACGAGTCAAACAAAACTAAACATTCTGAAGTCTAACTCAAGATAAAACAAAACAAACACCGGCTTGGATACTAGGAAGGAGACAACCCCTCTTGTGAGTTGCCTTTTCTGTGTATCTCGTTGTCACATGTTTATAATACACGAAGGCCCAGACCGTGGACCACTGGTTCAACTGGTCTTGATGGATATATGAAAAGTAAAATCTGAGGATATATAAGTAATACAAAAGGAACTCACCATAAGCATTTCCGATCTGGCTTTGGTTTTTAAACCCAATCGTAACAGCGATGCACATAATCATAAGAATCCAATTGATATCTGGTATATAAATCTGCCCAAGGAATTTCTTTGATGTATGAACAACCTTGACCCTTGGAAAACATCCAAGTGCCAAAGCTTGCTTGATTATGGAAAAAGTCGCCGATATGGTGGCTTGACTCGCAACAATGGCAGCTCCTGTTGCAATAACAAATACTGGCCAGTATATCGAATCTACAAATAAACCATGAATTGTTTTTAAGAGACGTTTTTATTGACTCAAAGAAGTGAACAATTAAAAATAAGAATTCAAGCTATACTTGGAATAGAACGGTAGAAAGCGTCAACTACGTGATCCTTGTTCTGCATGATATAAGCAGCTTGTCCTGTATAAGCCAACAAAAGGCAAGGGAAGACCACCACTGTGAAAGCTAGCTGAACAGCTGATACTGGGAAATGCCCTAGATCAGCATAGAGAGCTTCTGTCCCTGAAACATGTTTTAAGAAAACCAGCACTTATAAGTTATAACCAAAATAGCTTTATAATGGGTAACCATTATTTGAAAAATTACGTTGCTTTCCACGTTTTCGTTATAAAGGTTGTTCTAAAATAAGCTTACCAGTGATACTAAGCATGATTCCCCCAAGGGAATTCCAACCTCCGTTCCTGAGGTATCTATAAATATAAACTGGAGAGAAAGCTTTCAGAACTGAACTATCGTATTTCCATATGTTGAAAGCTCCAATTCCTCCAATTAAAAGGAACCATAGAAGGACAATAGGAGCAAACAACCATCCAACTCTATCTGTGCCATAATGTTGCATGCTAAACAACCCAACTAATATAACCGTCGAGACAATCACTACTACATCTGCATAGAAAGTAAAAGAGAAGGTGAAGGAAGTTAAGCTCAAACTTGAATTGCTCATAACACCAGAGTTAGCACATATAGTTTCTAGATAGAAAAATACCGCTACTCATCTTGGGGTGGTCTACTTTGATCCCTCCCGTAGCCGAAAGAACTGCGGAAATGTAGCGTTAGATCAAAATGTAAGAGAGAACAAAAGTAAAGTAAACTTCACCAAAATATCTGTTCAAAACTTTGTTCTTATAATTTCATTCGCTTGAGAAAAATCTATGTTTTGAGGAAGATTAGAACAATAAAAAGAAGAAAGGAACGGGTCAAATTGTTGAAGCAAACATGGAAATTAGACCTGATATGGCTGGAGTTAGAATCCCATCGCCGATGACCATGCAAGTACCAAACAGGACAAGAAGCAAAAGTGCTTTCCTCCTGTATGTTTTTTCCTCCAACCATCTCTTGGTCTTTGCTGCAAATGATTTCTCATGAAATATATGACGACTATACGTTGTTAGCTCCTCGTCTGTTCGATGTTGGTTTGGGATAGTATTTATTTTTGCATGCCGACAAAGTATTGAATATAGAGCAAATGTTCCACCTGCAAAATAATGAATAAGAAAAAGAAGAAAACTCTTTCATCCTAACATCCAAGAACACCATAGTAAGGCACTACTAAATACTCATAGAGAACTTAACGCTTCTTTGAACTTAAATCTTGCACCCTAATATCAAATTCTTCAAGTTGTAGACTGGTATGAAAGCTTACCTTCACCATTATCATTCGCCCTTAATACTACAAAGACATATTTGATGAGCGGAATAAGAGTAAGAGAGTATATAATCAGCGAGAGTGCTCCAATCACATCCTCGGAATCTTTGACACCATCAGGGAATGTATTATAGAAAACATATAAAGGTGATGTACCCAAATCTCCATAAACCACTCCAAGACTCTGAAATGCTAGTCTCAAAACTAATAAAGATGAGAATTTCTGCACATAAAAATCAAATTAAGGTCCAAAGTAAATCAGCTCGAAAACAAATTTATATATCCATTCAAAACCATAAACCACTTCCAACAATCTCTAAGGGGGCTAGATACATGATTAAAATTGATAATTTAAGAAACTTGATGACATCTAATCCGTTACAATCATTCATTGACTACTAAATCAATGGTTAAATGGATAATTTAAGGCTTCCAAGACTATGATAACTTCAAGTATGAACTTTAGATTGATAAATTTTCTACTAAACTAATAGCCCATAATGAATATTCAAGATACACATAACCTCCTCAATAAATCTCAAAATACTTGATTAGTGAATAAAGTATAGTATAATAGTACTAGAGATGAGAGACTATATAACTGTAAGTATGAAGCTAGGATCATTCAATCTGTCACTAAAAGAGACCATTAAACTGAGTTCTTACTGTAATCACAATTAGTAGTCTAGTGATGAAAGGAGAGAGAGAGAGAGAGAGAGAGAGAGAGAGAGAGAGAGGTTACTTTTTCTCTGTACATATTTCTAAGTGTACCAGCTTCTTCATCCATGGGTTGATCAAGCTTTTGGTCCAATACCCACATATTCCCTCTACCAGTTTCTTGCTCATCAATTGGAATTGAAGTTGTTGGATCCATGAATCTTACCCTGAAACTCTGAACTCCCAATATCCCTCTCCTCCCTCAACAAAAATCAATCACTACAAGCTCTAATCAAGACTCTACCTCAATTACTCAAAATCAATCTAAAACTGGCATATACCCATTTTTTCCAATTGATTCTTCTCCATGAGAGTATGAACTAAAAATTTGAGACCCATTACTTATAAACTGAAATCCAAAACCAATCCTGCAAATTTGAACCAAATAATGTCTTGAAACAACCTGGGGATTGAGGATTAAGCCTTTTGAACCTGGTTCTATCTATTTCATCCAATATACTCCTGGATATGAAACAAGGGGATGTATATGTATCAAAATGTTGAAAACTCTAATACCCAGAGTTTATTAAGTTGTTTTTAGGCATGAACCCAGCTGAGAAAGTGAGAAAACACCCTCTTTTATTCACCACCACCACTTTAGAATTTAGAGAAAGAGAGAGAGAGAGAGAGAGAGATGAGAAGCAAAATTAGGAGTCTTTTCTTAAAATTCTAATTGCTTTCAATTATCTATGTTTCTCTCTCTCTCTGGTACAGATGAGAAAGAGACACATCTCAAACGTGTATTTGTAGCAGAAAGAAACAAAAATCAGCCATTAAAGTGAAAAAAAATACAAATCCATTTGGCTTATGCCTTTGCCAGTTTGCCTTGTACTCAGTTTCTCTTTTTGCCGCTTTCACCTCAAAGTATAAAATTATGTAAAGATGATTATTAACAGTTAAATTTGAATAAGAGAATCTCAGATGCAAATCTCTTAAAAGAAAAAACACAATTATTTATACCGTCCCGTCTCAATCGAGATTCTCAGATTAATAGAATTCCTCCAATTTTTATGTCTTTAATGTTAATATGTTTGTTTATATGGCATGATGATTTTGATGATTTTAGTAAAGAATATTTTACTTATAAAGAGTGTTTAAAGAAAAAATTTAACACTCAGATTTCTAGATTGATGATGTTCTAACCAAAAACATATGACTTACGAAAAGATTAGTAAATTTCATTTTGTTATAATTGGTCTATCGAGTTTAATCGGAAAAATAATTTAGAATGAAATGTTATTTTAGATTGTATGGTTCTTGAAAAGGAATTTACATTAAAATGTAATTTTAAGTTGTTTCATTTTAAAACATTAAGTTTGTTCAGAACAATTGTCCAGACTAAAATAGAATTTACTACGTTCTTAAGTTTTCTAACTAATATAAGAAAGAAGACTAAACGATATATTCTAAACATATAAAATTTAATCTTCTTGATTTTCAAACATCTTTCATTTTTGTTGATCTTCTTATTCTCGATCAATCCTGTAGTATTATATTAGAAGTACAAACGTTTAGTATGTCTTGAACAACTCAAAATCCATGATCAACATGACCACTTTTGAACGTTAAATGGAATTATTATGTTAGTTATCTATTATATAAAACAGAAGGGAAAACGATGACTGGGACAAACATCCTTTTTTAATAAAGCATATTGTCTAGAAGCCCTTCTAGAAATTTAAAATATAGTCCTTCGTAGAAATAAAGTTACTTATTTAAAAAACAATAATCCCTTCCTTCTTAAAAATAAAATAACTAATTTTAGAAAAAAAGAAACAAAATAAATTTCAAAGGTTAAAAATAGAAATTAAACTCTCTCTTAATAAAATAATAATAAATTTAAGAGAAAAAGAACAAAAAAGTAATACAAAAAAATAATAACTAATAAAAATCTCTCTCTCAATAAAATATAACAATAAATTTCGTAACATTTGATGATACAAGTGTTCGTGCCCTAGGGCACGGGATATAAAATAATCTATTAAAAAAAAATAACCGCGTCCTTATTAGAAATAAAATACTATTTAGGGTAAGAAAGTTTCTACTCAGATTTCCATAAGAGGAGTTCTACATATATTTGGGAACGTCTCTACTCAGATTTGGAGAAAGTTTCTACTAAATCCTCAAGTATTTAGAGCATCTCCAATGCAAAACTCAAAAAAATCTCTATTCATCCTATGTGTCAAGTTCCAATTGAGATTTTCACTCTTAGGTGGAGTCAATAGAGATCCTCAAATTTTGTGTGTCTCCAATGCAAAACTCTAAACTTATCTTATTTACTTATGTGTCATGGTTATTTTTGTAAATAAATAATTAGTTATTTTAGAAAATATAGAAGACACGATTTCTATTGGTTGAAAATCAAATATTGATGAGTTGGACAATTAGAGATATCTCAAGAGGACACTCTAGAAATAGAGTGCCCTCTTGAGATATCTCTATTCCACCCTCGACACGTCATCTTAGAGATCCAAATAGAGTGTTGCATTGGAGATGATTTTTAAGAAAAAACTCTAAAAATCCTAAGTGGCACTCGGAGTTTCTAAGATTGAGTGTTGCATTGGAGATGCTCTTATGGTGAAAATAAGAGGAGTTTTACTCAAATTTTAATTGAACTTCACTTTAGGCTTTAGGGTTTTAATCTTCACTTTCTCTTCATTGAACTTCAATTCTATTATGATTTCTGGTGAGTACTCAACCATGTCTTCTAATTATTATTCTTCTTATGCATATTTATCTTAAACTATCGTCTTCATTGTAAATTACAAAGATTGTTGGAGAGCCTATAAAATCTCCATAGTTAAGTTGGTTAATAATGAAACAACTATTACTGAACAACACATATGCAGATTGAGTTTAAGAAAAATAGAGAAAGTTCTGGTAGGCCCACATGCGACACATATGCAGACACATAAATTTACTATCATTGTTGTTAATTAACTATCATTGTTCTCCAATAAGATTTTGATAAATTAACATAAAGTTTTTTTTTTTACTATCATTGTTGTAAATCCATTGTTAAGTTGTTTGTTGTAGGCACATATGCAGTTTGGATTATCATAAACTTTAGTTTTTTTTAGTTGTTTGTTTGATTAAATTTCTGTTTATTTTGTTGTAGTTGCATATGTTGTTTGATTTAACTAAAGAAATATTTTTATCAATATATTTCCTACTCACCAAATCTTTGTAAATCTCCACTGTTAAGTTGGTTAAATTATCATCTCGGTTGTTAATTAAACACTATGAAATTTGTATTGGTTATTTACAAAGATTTGTGGTGAGCCTAATTGAATTTGAAAAGAACCTTATGCTATTTTAGATGTTCATTATTTATTTATAGTTCTGGTGAGTCTAATTGAATTTTGAAACACTATGAAATTTCTAGACCTTTTAGTGAGTCTAATTAAACGCTATGAAATTTCTGGTAACAATTAGACTATATATTTAAAACCTATAGTGAGTTAAAACCTATTTAAAAAAACAATAATCCTTTCCTTCTTAGAAATAAAAATTCTAATTTAAGATAAAAAGAAACAAAATAAATTTCAAGGGTTAAAAAAAGAAATTAAAATCTGTCCCTCTCAATAAATTATAACTAATTTAAGAGAAAATAAACAAAAAAGTAATACAAAAAAATAATAACTACAATAAATATCTCTCTCTTAATAAAATAATAACTAATTAAAATCAATCTCTCAAGTGTCCGTGCCCTAGGGCACGGGATATACCCTAGTCATTTAAAATAGAATAAAGGGTTATTTCTTTAATGGCCCCCAACTTTGTGACCAGCTTCCCGCCTAGCCCCCTACTTTACGAACAGACCTTGGTATGTTCTTCAATGAAGAGACCCAAGATCTGTTCTTCAAGAACAGACCTTGGTATGTTCTTCAATGAACAGACCCAAGATCTGTTCTTCAAGAACATACCTTGGTCTGCTCATTGAAGAACAGACCACTCCGGCGAAGGTTTCCCTTCGCCGGAGTAATTTTAGAGAGAGAGAGAGGAAGAGAGAAATTTTTTTTTTTTTTTTTTTTTAGTTTGAAGGTCGCCGGCCGGCGATCTCTGTCGGAGATGGTGATGAGGTGGCGTAACAGATGATGTGGCGTGAGTTGGCAGAGAGAGAAAACATGATGGAGGAGAGAGAGTGACGGTGTTATAACGGAAGGAGGCCATATGGGTATTTCTCGTAAAGTAGAAGGCTAGGCGGGAAGCTGGTCACAAAGTTGGGGGTCATTAGGGAAATAACCCTAGAATAAATTGGTGAAGAGAAAAAGTAAAGGAATGGATATACCATGGTTTGAAATCAGTGTTTGGCTGAGAGCTAACTCCGATGAGATTGTGCTGGTGGCATAAATGAATGAATCAAACAAATCAAGCATTATTTTAAGTGGTGGGAGCCCTTATCTCCCTGTCCTACTAAATGTTTATTTAGCTGATTTCATTTAGGATGAATTTGCAACAAACTTTTGACCTATCATCTATTTGTAAGGAATTATTTATGTCAACTTTTTGTGTCATATATCCTTAACAATTGTACAGTTCCAACGAGTTTAAGAAAAGAAATGGATGTACTCCACTAAAAATCTCATCCTTCTTGTATTTTTATCTGAGTATTCCAACAAAATAGTTTATTTGCTAACTCGGTTTATCCCATTAAGATAGAAGAATGCCAAGAGCCTGCATGAGTGTGAATTTTTATTGTTCTCAAGCTTTAAAAATAAAAATAAAAATAAAATAAGGTTAACAAAAATGAAGAAGATAAAAATAAAATAAGGTTATACAGTACATACTACATAGGAGATGAAAATTCTGAAAAAAGAAATAATAATATTACTAGTAAAAGGAAAATGATTAACAAAAATGTTGTAAGTAAATAATTATTTTTTTACTTAATCTATGTTCTTGTAGCATTTCCGTATGATTAAAGACCAAATAGTATTAATAATTGAAGAGCTAAAATTTCGGAAATGTTATCTTATAAAACTATTAAAGAACAATCATTTTAGCATTGAAAACTTTTTATAGTCTAGTAATTAACATAAGTATATAATTTGATAATTAGTTGCTTTTGTATGCAATACCCCACCAAGGCATCAATGAGCAATTAGGTAGTAGGTTCAGATTGTGACATTGTGATCACAGGTTTAATTAGGAATTATCAGAGGTTTAATATACTAGTTAAATATCATTATCCCGAATCTTAGTTTGATTCTCTAATTAGTGCTTAATTAAGTTGAATTCCACGTGTATTCTGCACTAATATTATTAGTCTAATGACTTTAATCTAATCTAATCTATTTACAAGGTATCTCTGAACAAAATAAACTAATGGAATGCCATTTCTTTTTATTATAGATTTATTAAGGTTAATTAAAAAATTATATATTTGGGAAGATTTCACAGTCAAAGAGCATCTAATCACATCTTCATCGGTCAGACATGATATCGCTTGGATCAGACAATTAGAAAAACAACTACTAAAATTTAACTTCATTAATAAATGATGTCGTAATCCAAACACAAAGTTGAACATTTGAGATTCATAGCCACCAAATATAAACATAACAAGTAGGCCATGTTCGAAAACTATGAACAACTATGAGATATGGGGGAGAATAAAAGAAGAAATTGGAGAAAACAACAAAAAGCTAGAGAAGAGACAAGAAGGTCTGAACTCGAAACACGTTAGGTTCTTCACCCGTAATTAAAAGTCCATAATTGTGTGGGCTGCTATCCAAGTACCCAATCGGGTTAAACGGTATCATCATCTGTTCAATGCCCATTGACCATCACCCGTCCACTAATTACATGGGGCAGTATGCCCTCGTTAGGAATGAGTCTATAGGCACAATCCAAAATTGCTCGTGGTGTCTTTGTTGAGAGATTGACCATGGCCAATCTCCATAGACTCACGACACATAGAAGTGCCCTTCTCAGAATGACCAGTCTGAGGGCCAAAGCATTGCCTCGGACTGGGCCAGTCTGAGAAGGGTCAGATTGTTCAGTGTGAGGGAATTCTTTAGGCCTGGGCCAGTCCGAGAATCTTAGACCCTTCAAGTTCGAAATCTAGTACATAAAACAAATCCAAATCAAGAACATCACATTCTTTTGTTGCAGAAAAGCAGAAGAAACGAAAACAAGAAACAAAACAAGTGCAGCAAATCTAGATCTAAGATCCATAAGTAAGTTTTGATCTTCAAGCTCCAAAGTGTTGGGTTTTTTCTTGCAAGATCTTTCAAGAGAGAGAAAGACAAGAAGAGTGGGAAGTGCGTTCGGGCTGCGAAGGGAAATTTTGGGTCCGAATGGGGGCGCCTACAGATGGAGGCCCCCAAAACAAGTTTGGGGCATGGTCTTAGGGGCAGTTTTTCCACCCCAACCCAACCCAACCCCACCCGGAAGAATATCATTTTTATTTCAAGCAAACAAAGATACTCCACTATCTTCAAACCGATTTCCATTAATAAACTGAGGAAATAACAGTCAGTCCTCACTTTTGTTGGAATGGGTAGATGTCTGATCAATTCGGCAGCCATTTCCCTGAGATTTGCTCGAAAACCCAAATTAGCAATACCAATTTCAGATCAAAATGTCAACTCAACAAGAACTTTTCATGGTTGGGGAGGTCTTCAACTTGGGGTGAGTAGTAAGAAGATATTATCCTTCACCACCAGAATACCCACAAAAACCCTATCTGTAAAAGCTATATCATCATCATCAGACATTGCCAGTGAAAAACGAGGGTACCCTAAAATTGGTGCAGAATCAACTGGACCCATTCCTTCAAAACAGCTACTTGAAGTTGTTGAGCTCGCTGCTAAGACTGGCGCTGAGGTTCAGTCCTTTTATATTTTCAATCAACATTTCATGTGTAATTCTGTTTCTTGTTTATTTATCAAGTTGGAAATTTTGCAATTCAGAATTAAGAATGTTTGAATTCATTGTGATTCTGAATCATACGATTTGACTAGAACAATAGACTATTGTGTCTTGTTTCAGAATTTTACCTAGATGGGAATGTCTGTTGAAAAAATTGAACATTTTGGTTGATTGTAATGTACTAATTAAACATGGGTTAGATTTGCTTGAGTTCAAATTTCAACCGACTCTCATTAGTGGGGTTCGTCAAAATCACAGCGTCCTTTGACCTCTCCTTGTGCTGGTTTGGTTCATTAGAATTTACACCAATATCTGTATCTGACACCAGTATGAAATGCTGAAATATGGTTGAACACAAACACAACCCCACACACTACGCATATATATAATCTTGTCGTAGACTCATAGTTTGTAGGTTCTTTAGTTCAACTCTTAGAGCAACCATTATTACAAAAGACATTCCAAATACGCTGAAGATGTATATAAAAAATCTCACATTATACCGACTGAAGTGGTTGGAGCATCCGACAAGAGTACCTGAGAGTTCGTGCGAGTATCCAGGTACCTTAGTATTCCCTTACATAAAAAAAACCCCAAAAGAAGAATAGACATGTTACATAAGTTCATACCATTGTATTTTTCTTTCTTTACATGCTTGACTTATATAATCCATGATGGTGGGTTTTATTAACCTTTCCTTTTTTCCTAATGTTTGTGACGAATTGTTTGTTTCTTGTTTTTGTCGTGTTTAGGTTGTGATGGAAGCGGTTAATAAACCTCGGAATATCAGTTACAAAGGGCTCACAGATTTGGTGACTGAGTAAGGGAGTCGAAATATACTAATTTCGTAACTGATGGAGTTGCCTATGATAATGAAACTGTATAAAAAAAATTATTTTATATCATAATTCTGTATCATTTTCAGCACAGATAAAATGAGCGAGGTTGCAATTTTGGCTGTTGTAAAAGAGAATTTCAAAGATCACCTTATTCTCGGAGAAGAGGGTGGCCTTATTGGGGATACCTCTTCTGATTATCTTTGGTGCATTGATCCTCTAGGTTGGTTACTACTGTATTCTTATGTAGTTGCTGTGTCGACTCTTTAGGTTGGCCACATTTATATTCTAAATTTCTAATTCTTTGGGCGATTAGTGTTGAATAAATAGATTCGTAACTTTCGGAACTGCAAGTTGAAGAAGAATGGAACATGTTCAAATAATCTTGTTTATCTAACCTAGCATATTTGCTACATATTCGTTTTTGGATTATGCATATTGGCTACTTCTGTTTCAATCATGCGATCTAACTTGGTTATCAGAAGCTTAACTTCAATCTTTTGGCAAATTGGCATTTGAGAATCAACTTTATAGAGCAAACAAAAATTATTCATCAGCCATCAATGATTTCTATGTTAACCCACAACTTTCATCTTCGTATTTATGTAATCATTCTATGCTTAAGTTATAACTTTTTGTATCTATAGACGGAACGACAAATTTCGCACATGGCTATCCCAGCTTTGCAGTATCAGTAGGAGTTCTATTCCGAGGAAAACCTGCTGCCGCTGCCGTGGTAATATTCTTATCATCCAAAAATTTTTGAAAAAATATTTCGTAGTTGCTTTCCGAGGAAGTTCTTTTTAATCATTCATGTACTTAATCTAGAGCCTAAGTTAATAAGAAGTGAATTTAACAAGTCATGTGTATTGGTCCTGTAATTATATCATAATTCGTATATGTAGGTAGAATTTGTTGGAGGCCCTATGTGCTGGAATACCCGCACATTTTCCGCATCAGCAGGTGAGTTTCAGTTAAATGAGAGCAGTCTTTCAAAAGAATTATTGGCTATTGGAGCCTTGCAAAGTTAATTGAAAAACGTGGCTATTGATGACTAAGGATACAAATTTCTCAGGTGGCGGAGCCTTTTGTAATGGTCAAAAGATTCATGTTAGTCAAACGGATCAGGTATGAATTTGATTGACATGTCCATTTGATATTCCAAGGAAAATACGAAGTTTCAGATTAAAGTTTGGTTGTCCATTTGATATTCTGACGAAGATATGTGGTTATTGCCTATTTGGTGTCACAAAAGATTAAATTTAACTTGAACCAATATGACAAATATCTTATCTTTTTTGTTTCTTCTTTTTACTGAGATGACTGCCATCTTCTTTAGGAATTAGGAGTACTCGGCAAACCCGTTACAACTAAATCTTTATTCACATTTTCTAACCATAGTTTGGTTTCTTGTCAATTAGGTGGAGCGATCACTTCTGGTGACTGGTTTTGGATATGAACATGATGATGCATGGACAACAAATATAAACTTATTTAAAGAGTTCACTGACATCAGCAGGGTAGGGTGTATTCCTTGATGAAACACGGTGCAAAATCGCAAATTGCTCTTTCTGTCATCACCACTGAGGGTTTTTCCCCTTCCAATAATTCAGTTTTTTTTTTTTTATTATTTTATTGTTTGGGTCATTCTCTGATTTGTACAGGGTGTGAGGCGTCTTGGCGCAGCAGCTGTTGATATGTGTCATGTTGCTTTGGGGATAGTAGAAGCTTACTGGGAATATCGTCTAAAACCATGGGATATGGCAGCTGGAGTTCTGGTAATATTGGGTTGCTTATTTACTGACACAAATAGAAATCTCAAACTTGTATCGGATTTCCATCTTTTGAAAAGTTTTTTTTTTGTATTAGTAAAAGTTGTGTTCTTTTCGCAAGCACAGATAGTTGAAGAAGCGGGTGGTACTGTTAGCCGAATGGATGGTGGAGGGTTTTGTGTGTTTGATAGATCTGTTATTGTAACCAATGGTGTTCTTCACTCAAAGGTCAGCCACTATCTGCTTTTCTATTTGCAAGTGCAAGAAATGCCTTTATACCTTAAACACATGCAGTATCAGCTTTCAAAACTGAAACTAGCGAGGATTCTGTCGAAAATATGTTAGAGGATCTCGTGGTGTTATTAAAGCAATTTGTGATTTTGGATCATATGTTCCACATATAGTTATCAGACCACAGAATGCGAATATCCTAGTATTGATCAATCCTATCGTTTGGAAAACTCAACTTGTCTTTAAAGTCTAATGAATTTCGATCGGACTTCTGACATGTTAAAAACTGGATTTTTATCCAACCTATCCTGAAGCCTACTTGCAAAACCCACAAATGAAGAGTTTATATTGATAGGGATAGACTAGTGGAGTACCATCAATAATGTATGTTGCAAACTCGGTGTGTTTCTACATATGCCCTGGTGTGGGTTCGTGAAATGAAACCAAGACTTCAATGAGCTTCACAGATTGGATAATACATGTCAATAGCTTGAGACGTGGGTCTATATCACAGGTTGAATGAATATGACCGATTTATCGCCCACTAAGCCTTTTTTTTATCTCTATCTCTTTGACTTTTGCCTATCATTAGAATGCTAAGTAGAAAGTGAGAGGAAATTAAAGCTTGAAATTTTGTGAAACAGCTGCTCGAAAGAATAGCTCCAGCAACAGAGAAGCTAAAGAACCAAGGAATTGATTTTTCGTTGTGGTTTAAGCCAGAAGACTATCGTACAGATCTCTGAACTCGAATTGAGTTATGAAAACGCAGGCTTGGTAAGAACTAGTGGTGGAGCGTCCTCTTTCTTTCTGCTGTAAAATGTTGTATACTGGTTATAATTGTCTATGACCAGCTAATATTTCTCAATTTCTTTCATGAAATTCTTAAAGATACACACATATATTGGTTGGTAATAAAACTTATCGCCTTTTTATATTCATTTCGGAAAAGTTTTTCATCTCCAATGATTGTTATGATCATTGATCAACATTATCTAACTATTATGATGTATACTGGTTTACTCTCAGAATCAAGATTATGACTAGAGCTCTGCTGGGCTAATGATTAACAACCAATCTAAAAATAGTCTAAGGTCAGTGCTCTTTTTTCTCCAAGTCAGATATGAAATCTGAATTGATTCATGGATTAACTCGAGTATTATCAGATTCTTTATCTTTGTCTGTTTCGCTGGATGGCTAAATCAGGTTGATTTGCGATCCATTTGATTCTGAAGAGTCGAACGAGTCAGATTTAACAAGGTTCCGAAAAGTTTTCTTTAAACGATAAAATTCAAATCCTGATCTCAACAGTAAGATTCAACCCCTGATATCCCGAGCGACAGATACTTGTGTTTCCATTCGACTAAAGTGGGTCGTCAGCCCGTCACGAACACATTTTGGAATGACAATCATGTTATAATGAAATTCAAGATTTATAGATTAAAAAAAAAAACAAAGTGTTGCCAAGACTTAAAAATGAGATTTTCTTCTTTCTTTCATTTTCTTTCTTGTTTTGAACTCATATACAACATTCTGATTCCTACTGAATCAGAAAAAAACCATGATTTTCATTCTCTTTTCCACCCTTTCTTCTTCTTCTTTTCCATCTAGAATTTATACAGTAAAGACAGATAAGAATGCCACAAAATCTTACAACCAAAATGGGTATTTTAGAAAGACTATTTCTGCATAAATATAATTTTCACTGCTTCTTGGCCAATGTCTTCCTTAATCCCTTCACAATCTTCCCGAACCACATCAAGTTCATAGTAGCCAGCACTGACGGCACCACAAAAACCAAGAATAGTCCTACTGCATGCATCTGCTCGACCTGTAATTCACCGAAAAAACAAAAAAAAACATGATAATCAGACATTTTCGTAGGCAAAATATAATACCTCAATTCCGGAATGAACACGGTGAAGTTCAAAATGGTCATGGCAACAGTATCTCGTAGAGGAAAACGAATCTTGGAGATGTATCTTATACGGATGTTTTTTTTCCGGAGTTAGTGGAAGCCAAGTAGTTGGCCTGACTAAATGTTTTACGTTTCCCCCCATATAAATCAAAAAGAAAATGAAGAAATAAACAAAGGAAAAAGTGGTATCTGGTGTGAGGGGAGGGAGGAGAACTAAACTGAGTTCATTTCTCAAACTGGAGTCATGCTCGGGCTAGGCATGAGCCTGAGCAGAGCCATTAGTTACTCAGGTCCAACTACCAACCATGGAAGTCCTTTTTCTTGGCAGACCCATGATTGTGTTATAGATTTTCGTGTGACCATTTTGTGCTTCAATATAATCTTTACCTCTTCAAGACCTCAGATACGATACTAATATGAATCTAGTTCATGAAAATATTTATAGACTTGATGAATTGAAAAGTGGAGGTTAAGCTCCTTACCTGATGATAATGCAAGTAGACATGGTAAAACAGGTAAACAAAGAGGAGAACCCTGGCAACCTACACGAGCACGCCATTCACGTCAGTTTGAACAAACCTCTTATGCATTATAAACCAAAGAGAGAAAAGAAAGAAAATTTGTTTATTTAAGGAAAAAGTGAATCCCATTTTGATAGCATTAATTAGAAGATCCTCATATAGCAGATGAAAGAATACGACTAACCAGCCAGGATAAAAATATAACAACTCCATTAATGAGATAAGCCGTTGATCTTTTCATACCGGCGGTATCAAGGTACCTTCACCAAATTACCGGAAATCAAAGGAAAAACAAAATGATCAGAAAACAAGCATAAAAGAAACCCACGTAAAGTAACTAATTCATTTACCATCTCAAATTAATTCCAGGAGTTGTGGTCTCTGAGATCAGAACCATATATGTGTAAAGCTGCCCTTCCCCGGACACCATAGAGTATGCTACAGCAATCAAAGAAAGGAAGTGATGGAGAACCTGCAATATCACATTGAAGTTGAGCCATCTACTACCTTCAAAGTTCCACACAAGAACATTGAGAAAACATGTATTTAATGTTTATCGTGTCGAAATCTTTTTCGATTTTCAAGTATCAAACACAGTTTCAGTCAAAATTGCTAATCCTAAAATGCCCATGAATGAAAGGTGACTGATACGCTAAACTTGTATTGTAATATACTTACATACTCCATTCCACCTAGAGAAGGGTACAACCAAAGTATCATTGCAAGGTCCGATATGAAATATCCAACGGAAACCTGTCAAAAATTGAATGAAGTTTACAATATGGAAAGACTCCTATGCTATACAATACGAATTTAGCAACCGCCACCAACAGTGGCAATATCTTTAGAGCTTTAAAAGAATATCCCTACCCCCAATGCAAAAGTAGAAAGTGGTGAACTTCGGAATGTAACAAAGCCAGCATGTCGACGGTCAGAGTATAGATCAGAGAAGAATACCAAGTACAATGACATTGAAGTGATAAAAATGGCATGAAGAGTAGAAATGCCCCTGCAAAGAACGTAAAATGGGACATAAGAAAGAGAAAAGGAGTCCAAAGAGAAAAAGATAAATTTATCGGGATAATGGCACGAAAGTACTCACCGGTTGTTCCACTCGATTCTTTGAATTTTTGTAAGAGTGGCATAAGTTTTGAAGTAAAACGAGCTTAACATCTGGGTAAGGTCATAAGCCTAAGAGAGAAAAAGAGATCAGAAACAAAAATAAAACCAGTACCACCATATATCATATATGATACCATGGATGAGGAAAAGAAGACAATAGACCTTATCATTTTCCCCTTTCTTTAATCAGGAATCCTAATAGGTATTAGGTCGATATAAGTTCCTTGTTGTGAAGAAAAAAAGGTAAAATTATAACTTACCATTTTGCAAGCAAAAATACCGCTAAGGACAGAAGTGTAAGGCATAACAGGATCTGCAAGTAAGTAATTCCTAACCAGCCCTTCAGCCTTGCTTTGGTAAGACTTGATCGCCATAACCGTCTTCTTGGAAACAGGCATTGTAACCCTGATCACATATTTGAATGCAAATAATTACATTTCGAACTATTTCTTAACACAGTACAAGCAAAAAAGGATAACTCAACACGGTAGTGTTAGTTTTCTATTGGTCAGAACAAGCTTAAAGAGCAAACAAGATAGAATTAAAGTAGACGTTTTTTAATAAGTAAAAAATTTGTCCATGTGGTAACCATATGCAATAACTCGACAAAATAAGTGAAATTTCCTCCTTATTCCTCCCCATTACCGTTCCAATCAGATGATCTGCCCCTTAAGTATAACATTACTTTGTTAAGGACAATGTACCTCCATTCAAATTAATGCACCAGACATGAGGTTTGGCACCAAAAAACTAAAAGATGACTCCAACTCATTCATACTCCAAAATACATGTTTATTGCCGAGACTAAGAACTTCACGTTGGGTATATTAGTGTTCCTGATAATATTCCTTCTTTGATTAGTATATTTAGCTTTTAATCTTTCATAGGAGGTATACGGTATATGTTAGTTAGATGTCTTGGCTTTCAAGTATTTCTCTTTCGGAATACTACAGCATTATCTTCCTTCTTCCTATTTAACGACTTTAGCCCACAGTTAAGAGGCTCACTAAAGGAATAAAATGAGCAAAAATAAGAAAGACGAATATACTAGGGATCCCAAAAATATTAACTCCTCACGGCCGTCAGTTGACTCAATTTGTGTCCGGTACTCTTACTATAAATAAAAAGTATAACTTCTGCATCTAAAAGAGATAATCAGGCAGAGACACGTGCTTACAAAACGCGGTAATACCAAATAATAACTGCATAGTCGTCTTGTGAAAACATAAATAAGCAAAAGTGCATCACATTTAACTTACTGCTAATGCTTTCAATGGTAAGTGACCCTTTTAGTAGCAATCATGCAAACAATTCCTATTACCAAGAGAAAATTAGTTAGTAAAAGTTTAGGTACAAACTGTTTAGATATTAAGACCGTATACTTCATTCCATAATTTCAAAGCACCAAAACTTTGAAAACGACAGTTCATCATCATAAGAAGGGAATTTAGGCCAAACTCATATGTACAATTTTTAATCATTTCATGAAGTAACTCTGTCAATTAAGTAATAACTCGCGCATTTATTTGGTAAGCCTACCACATTAGTCTGAAATTAAAGTGAAGCTATGATCAATATGAATTTATGCAATGTTCATCCAAATCCCCCACTGCACGAAGTTTTTCAAGTGAATGAACTAAGAACTACGATATAACAAAGCCATTCGTTGTATTTTTCAAAAACCCCTATTAACAATTTAAACAAAGCACCATCTTAAGATGATATGAGAGGTCAAATGGAACACATTTCACTGGTACAGACAAACTGAAATTGCTTGACAACTTATGACAATTGTACACGAACGAGTACCATTAGAAAGTCTTTTTTATGGTAGCACCGTCTTAATTACTTTGAAGTTTCCTTTTTATTCGCAAAGTTCTTCGCCAATTATAACATCTGAGACACCATACCTCTACCAACAACAAACAACAGCGTAATATTATAGGCCACATTCAAACACAATAATTTTGAGTAAACCTGAGTCTATCACAAAGATAGTAAAGTTATTTCCTTATAAGAACATTTTCATAAAGTAAATTAGGGCTGATAAACTAGAGACACCCAACCCATATCATCAATCAATCTTTGCAAAAATGGATCAGATCAAAACAAAAAATCGGAGACTACCCATAAACAAAATCTATGCAAAAAGCTGTTCCAGATCAAAAACATTTAACAACATGAATCAATTTGTTTACGAAATTTAGTACTACCCATTCAGCAAATATTGGAGAATAAGCAGTCAATGGAAAAACAAAAAAGTAAGATCCTCCTCACCTCTCTATAAAGGAGATCTGAATAGAAACAAGAAACCCCAGAGAGAGATGAGAGTCAGATTGAAGAAAATGATAAAATGGGTGGTCAGATCAAGAAGAAAACCAGAACCCAGATTAAGGATAACATTGGGAAGAAAGGGGGTATGAGTGGTGATTGGTTGATCGATCTGATAAGAACCCAGGAACCATAATCGGTTGAGATAATGTTAAAAACGTGATGGGTAGGATAAATGTGGTACCTTTGTTTTGTTATATTGATTAAGGAAGGTCTGAGTCTGAGTGGGTTGTCTTCTTTGTTTTGGTTTAAGTTTCGTTCTCTTCCCATCTTCCATCCATGATTTTCTTTCTTATTTGTCCTTTAGGAGAGATTCTTCTGGCAGACTGGTTGGTACTTGTGAATTGTGACAGAGGAGAGAGAGAGAGAGAAGCCTTATTTTGCTTGGAATTTCATCAAGGATTCAAGATGGGTTTTTTGGGGCAGAAATTCGTTGATATTTGTTTCCATAATAACGCCTTCCATCAAACCATTTTAAAACCAAAGTGGTGTTTGTGTCATGTTAGATATCAATATCTTGCAAAAAGATTTGTTTCATGTAATTTAGGTAAGTTAGACACTCCCTTTAAGCCCATGAAGTCGGTGTATCTAATCGTCGTGGTTTACTATCAAGATTTATCTCATGTAATTTAGGCAATATACAAAGTAAATATTATAATAAATTTTAGCTTTCTTCACTTGAAGTTTCTCGGCTAAAAACAAAAACTTTTGTGACGGTGTAGGTTTTTGCGTTTTGCCGGTTTTTGATGTCTATGCTCAATCTTTAACACTTGAAGGGTTTCAATATTGGCACGGGTTCTCACAAAGTCATCAACAAAGACATCTCAAAATACTCCTTCATCACCTGCATAGGCTCTAGCCCCTCCCTCAAGTGATAAATTTCATTTAAATATTTCGCGCAAGTACATTGAAAACATCTCAATGAATATAACAGATTTGAACTATTGTTAAGAGCTCAAGCGAGTCATTTTGTGACAAATCTCCCTTGTACCGATGTATAGAGGAGGTTGGAGGCAGGGCACCGGTTATGCGGAAATCAAAATCTCATAAACTACAATGACAAAAGGAAATGATACATGCTTTCTCGAGATGAAAAACATAAAGAAAAATACAAACGTAAGCTCCTAAGCAGAGGGAGGAGATAAGGGATCTGATCGTGTGTCTGTTGAAGAATGAGCCGACGGCTCATTGATAGTGGCTTGGTTAAAGTCATGATTAAATTTCACAAATAATTCGCAGCGACCACAACAGTGAGATTCTAGTACCTTTCGAAGGAGATCTGGCTTAAAGAAATTTCATCCAACGAACAAATGAGAAAATTGATTGGTAATGAGTTCCAAATTATGTAAACAATGAAGAAACTCAACTCAAGCATGCTCAAGTGCTCAACACATTTTGTTAGACTTGTTTCGTTAAATTTGGGAGCAAAATGGTGACTTGGTCACATTATAAGGTCCAAATAAGAATAAATCCATAGATTTTGTTACTATAAAATTCAAGAAGGAGCTCAAACATCGTTCCGGATTTTTCTGGTAATCTATATTTCTCTTCAAGAAAGTTCCTTCCTTTCTTCTCCTACAACTGCAACTGGTAACCCTTCTTGATGCCTCTCTCTCCTTCTATTTCTAATAATTTAGGGTTTTAGTTACTCATACAGTTTCTATCTCGTTCTGCCATTTGGGTTTTTTATTGGGAGTTGAAAGAATTATCTGAGGTCACAAACTGTGGGTTCTTCTCATATGTATTGAATTTGATATTTTCTGCCTTTATTTCAGATACCCATTTCTAATATGAGTTATGTTGTATTTGAATTCGTAGTGTTTATTGGGATGTTGTTTTGAATTAGGGTTTTTAGATGGATACAGTGCAAGCTCATTATTCGGTATGTAGGAATTCCTTATGAATATTAACTGATTGATTTTAAAATTTAGTCTTAAACTTGACAAGTTTGCTCGATAATGGAGACATAAGATACTCAGATTTAAGTATAACCGACTTAGTGCACGTACCTACTTACCGATATACTCGAAACAATGTCAATTATGAAGCTTCATTAGTGGTGAAATCTGGGTCCTTTTTTGAGATGGTAACTGAAACTAATCTTTTGATCATTTAGGTTATATATGTGCAGGATTTGAGTGAATATCGATCGTTTTAGGCTCCATTATGTGTTTTAGTATGTGTTGATGGTTTCAAGCATTAACTTGAAATTCATTATATGTATATGTATGTATACGTTGCTCCATTTGGTAAAAATGATGTCTTCAATTTTGGGTTTTTGTTTAGTTTATCTTATACAAATTTGAATTTTTTTTAGCAGGGCAAATACTCAGTACCTTTCTCCAGACAGATAATCTTTGTAGTGGTTGAGTTCATCAAATGGTAAGTAAGACCTCCATAATTTATTGTTTTTATCTTATTATTGTTGTCAAACGGAGTTATTAACTCATCGATACAATTGCTTTACAAAACTTCCCACAATTATATGGGAAGACACGACAAGTTCTTCCACTTGTCACAAATGAATCTTACCATTTTGTAATTGAATGGGGTTGAGGCTAAAATGTAAACGATTAAGCCACAAGTCCAACAGAGAAGTTCATACAATAACTTATTCAGCATATTAGAGGAAAATAATTATCATGGTAAACCAATCAAGTACAAAAAAATTTCACAAACAATAAATGAACCTGAGTTAGGAATAGGTTCCTCGAAACTCCTCCTGGGTTGGTAAGAGGCAAGGCCCTTGAAAGAGGTCCCTGAGGGAATTATCACTTCAAGGTTTTGGTGGCAATTGTGTGAGAAAAAAGTTAAAGCGTAAAAACTTATTTGATGACTGAAGCTATCCCAAATTATGAAGAATTGTACTGAAAAACCTATATGAAATTATATATTGAGGCTTCACCTTGATCACATGCACGAGGTTTCCTTTCCTGTAATTACAAGTGTTAGTCACATTTGATGGCCTACAAATCCCTTGTAACCGAATTTAGTTGTCATTTGGCTTTAGAATTTGGAGAAGATGAACCTTTTCTTGGTACACTTCAGGCAGCACAGCCATGATTGTAAAAGGCAATCCATCCATTTTGATTGGATACCTTGATTAGTTCGTTTGAAGCTTTTTCTGCATCTCCTTCTCATTATCGGTTGTTACCATAATCTATATCTGGAAGTTCAATATTATAATTGTACTTGCTTCTTTGGGGAAGAAGAATTCTCTATATGGGAACCCAATTATATAACAATTATAGATAGGCTAACTTATACCTTTTCTCACAGGAAGCTCCTCTGGTAGCCGGTGTATCAGTGGCAGCAGCTGCCCTTGGCAGTAGATACATGATTCATGCATGGCAAGCATTTAAAACTCGAGCAGCTACTCCACGGATGCGTAAATTTTATGAAGGCGGTTTTCAGGCCGCCATGACAAGAAGAGAAGCTGCATTGATACTGGGAGTAAGGTACATCTCTCTCTCTCATGGTTCTTTCTTGCATTTCGGTCAGCTGGTTTGTTCCTCCACTGACATTAAAACCATCTTTGCACTCCACATCCTCATCTCGCACTCCCGCCTTATACCCAATTATTTTTCAGACCAAATTTACCTTCGTGGACTATCTCGGCAAGGTTAACTAACTAGAAGTATGACCCAACATTAATTTGATATGAAAGTCACCTTCGTTATGCTCATACTCTTTATGTTTGCATTATCCATACTCAGACCTACGGAAAACAAGTCTCAAGTTCAATTAGAATTATGAAAATTTGAACTTCGACTGACAATGTTGTATCGAAACATGCCCGTATGACTTAGACCCTAGTAATGTTTTTACCTATCAATCAATGGTGGTCTGTTAGTCTGAAAGTTTCTCTTATGTTTGAACATAAATTTCGTGTTGATCAATTGAATAAATCCTTGTTCTTTGTAAGTATACCATATTTTTGGACATTTAACGAGGCATGTCGAATTTAGCCATGATAAGAAGGTGTCCCCTCTACCCCGAAAATGCAGATTAGACTGTGTTGGTTCAACAACTGATGTTTTTTCATGTCGATCATTGTTCTTGTTGTGTTACTAAGAAATTGCTGCAGAGACTTAGAATTGTGGTTTTTATAAATTTGACAGGGAACATGCAGTGATGGAGAAGATCAAGGAAGCTCATAGGAGAGTGATGGTTGCTAACCATCCTGACAGTGGTGGAAGCCATTATCTTGCTTCGAAGATCAATGAGGCCAAGGACATGTTGTTGGGCAAAACAAAGGGGAACAATTCTGGTTCTGCATTCTGAAATTTTTTTGATATTGTTTTTCAAAATTTGGAGATTGATCTGATCTGGAAGTAGTAAATGAAACATTTTCATGAAAAATGGCTCAACCGTTATAAGCTAAAGGTTGTTAGTTACTGTCATAATTCCCCTTAGATGTGGGTGAACGAGTAGAGATATTTGATCTCTTCTATATTTGAATTATTCATTTAAAGGAAAAAAAAAGTTGCATTAATCTTTTTTTTTTGTTGAAATAAGTTGCATTAATCTGTTATAATTTATACCTGGTTCAATTTTTGTACTTGGATCAGATAATTGGTATTTTATGGCCTTATGGGTCTGAGCAAAATGAGAAAAAAGGCAGCTGTTTTGGAGCATTCAAAAAATAATATTTGCCTTTAATTTATCATTTCTACCTCACTACCCACAGCTTCTTACCAGCGTCAGGCAACCATTTTTCTCCCACCATCTCTCTCTAAAAAAACTCTAACAGATCTGAGTCGACGAGAAGATATTCAAACGTTAAAAGCTGCCTGCTGCGAAAGCGAAAAATTGTTAAAACATTTTTTTTTGTAAGAGCGATAGTTAAACTCTTTTTTTTGTTGAAAAAGCGCAAATAAACCACTAACACATACAAAACTCTGGCAAATTTCTCCAAATCTTCTTTTGTCGGTGTTGTCTGTCCCATTTTGCTAATGCGTCCGCTGTGGAGTTAGCTACTCTAGGGATATAAGAAGATTTGAATTCGATGAATTTCTCTTTCAATTGTGTAATCTCTGATAGATGCTTTCTTGACTGCCATTGCATTGTGTAGTGTTGGTCAATATGTACATGTGTTGTGTTGAGCTGGATTGCCCATAGTGTAGGGCCTTCTTAATAGCAATACATTCGCATTCTTCTGCCGTTTGACCTCTGGTCGTATCTGTATAAGCCGAAATACAATTTGCTTGGGAGTCATGAATCACACAGCCTATTCCTGCTGGTTCTGAAAGATCTGTAAAAGAAGCATCAGTTTTAAACTTGACTATCGAAACAAGAAAGAAAAAAAAGGTGTCATTTTAAAAACGGACATTTTTAGGTTCCTATTTGGGGAGTTGTCACCATTAAGGGACCGCAAAGGAATTAATCCAAGAGTTATAGTTGTAAACGGCTGAGATTAAATTCCCAAAAATTAATCTTGGTCGGAAAATCCCAAAAGTATATCTACCAGATTCGGATTTCACTCTCCTCTCTGCCGCTTCCGCCATTACCAGTCAATAGTAGCAACTCTACTGACTACTCTCCAGGGTCCAGGTTTCTCCCTCTCTCTACAAACTGATTGTAGGGTTCTTTCTTTTCATTTCCTGTTGTAATACGTATGGTTAGGGTTTACTCGTTAGGGTTTTAGGTAGATATAAATAGCATTAAGGAAATCCAACTTGAACAGTTCTCTCATTTCTTTGAATTATCTTACTAAGTTGATACTTAATGCCAATTGATTACATTTTGCTTCACATAAGTTTTTGTTTCATAGGGTGGTTATTAACTCATAAAGACATTTTCGGTTTGGGTTTCTATGAAACTTTCTCTTTTTAGGGTTTCTGCATTGGTGTGTAACTGTGTTCCTGCTTAATCATGGCGAAATACGACTTGACCACACGAATTGCTCCTAACCTCGATCGACATCTTGTCTTCCCTCTTTTGGAATTCCTCCAAGAGCATGAGCTTCATCCTAGTGATGAAATACTCAAAGCCAAGATCGAACTACTCAGCCATACCAACATGGTTGATTACGCCATGGACATCCACAAAAGCCTCTACCACACTGAAGAAGTCCCACAAGGTTTTTTTCTGCTCAACCTTGTTAATAGACATACATATATGCACATCTAGGTTATGGGTTTTTGTTCTTAGTAGGGGTTTGAATAATTGAAGGTTTTGATTTAGTGTTTTTTGATAGACATGGTTGATAGGAGAATTGAGGTAGTTGGGAGACTGAAAGCTCTGGAAGAATCTGCCGCCCCATTGATTTCCTTTCTTCAGAACCCTAATATGGTTCAGGAACTCCGTTCTGACAAGCAGTACAATCTTCAGATGCTGCAAGACAGATACCAGGTAGTTATTTCATACTTGAGACATTCATAGGTTCTTCAACTTTTCGATCGACAATAATGGGGTCGCTTGTTGCAGTGTTTTCTCCTATCCAAAATTTGCTTTCGCTATCACCTAATCACGAAAATCACTTTTTGGTATGAACAGATTGGTCCCGAGCAGATAGAGGCATTATACCAATATGCCAAGTTTCAGTTCGAATGTGGAAATTACTCTGGCGCAGCTGACTTTCTGTATCAGTATAGAGCGTTATGCACAAACAGTGAGAGGAGTTTGAGTGCATTGTGGGGAAAGCTTGCTGCTGAGATACTAATGCAAAACTGGGAGGTTGCTCTTGAAGAACTTAATCGGCTGAGAGAAATAATTGAATCAAAGGTTTGTGTTTCTATAGCCATTTTCTTTTACCTATTTACGTGTATTCAGGCTGTTGTTTCCTGTTGCATTGTTTGTTTACGTACTGGTGATTTATGGTTTGCAGAACTTCAAGTCACCATTAAACCTTCTACAGAATAGAATCTGGCTAATGCATTGGAGCCTCTTTATATTTTTCAATCACGAAAGTGGAAGAAACGGAATCATTGATCTGTTTCTCAATGATAGGTATACCATATGACCTATACCTTATGCTCTGTTAGACTTTTTGGTCCTTTCTTTTTGTCATCTACCATCCATTCCCTTCTCTTGGATATCATTTAGTTGCTAGGCCCTTTCTCCTACATATCGAAATTGGTTTGAACATTTCATGATATGTTTATATACCTTGATTTTTTCGTTGTTGCACCTGCTATATATGATAAGAACTTTGGCAGGTATTTGAATGCCATCCAAACAAATGCACCCCATCTCTTACGCTACTTAGCAACTGCGTTGATCATTAACAAAAAGAGAAGACCTCAGCTTAAGGAGTTGATTAAGGTCATTCAGCAAGAGCAGTCCTCTTACAAAGATCCTGTCACAGATTTCTTATATTGTTTATATGTGAATTATGACTTTGATGGTGCACAACAGAAGCTACGTGAGTGTGAGGAAGTAAGTTTTTTCATCTCAAGATTGTGAATTGATATCTTTTCTGATTTTCTTTATATCCAAGAGGCTATATCCATATATTTGCACTTAAACATCTAAGAAGGGTTAACACAACTGACTAGAACTTGATTATTGTTTCTTGTTCTTGAATATCATTTCACTTGCGATTGTAAAATTGTTTAAAGGTTGGGAAACCATATCTAATACTAAAGAACCAGTTTGCCTTAAAGAAATTGAATAGTTCATTAGGTCTCTACCTCTTTACAGGAAAAATAATTGGTTTCGGGTGTCTATTTTTAGTTAAAGTATGGAGTACAAAATAAGGGAGTTAGAGCAAGATAGTTTGAAGTACTATCCCTTCGGTGTAGACTCTGGTACGCCGTGAGAGAAATGCTAAATGTCGTTGTCCTTGTTGCCGGAATGATGTACAAGTCTATCCAGTCTTATTTAAGTTTGGCACTTTGCTTTGGCGAGGACCCAACCTCACCTGATCGTAACTGCCCTGAGCCCAGCTGCTAAGGTTGGTCTATGGGACCATTTCCTAGTGAGTAATATTTTGTAAAAGTAGACTAAACAGGTCTTACTGGAGACCCCAATGGTTGGTGCTCGATAGTCTATAAACCAAATTAATCTATCGTTTTATTGAAGTATAGAACAATTTTTGGAAGCTGTGTGGTTTTCGTTTTGTTTTGGCTTATATTCGCTTTGGTCATATTTTCATTTTTAGGTGATAATGAGTGATCCCTTTCTTGGTAAACAAGATGAAGAAGGAAACCCAAGTTCCGTATCTTTAAGGACCGAATTTCTTGACAATGCTCGTCTTTTCATCTTTGAAGCTTACTGCAGGATACATCAATGCATCGAGATAGCGTACGTAATTTATTCTTCAGTATGAAGAGTCATATTCATCAATTATTTGTTCAGGATGTTATCACTTCTAAAACATGCAAACTCCTCTCTGTAGAATCTTGACTAGATATTTTCGTTATCAGAACACTTGCAGAGAAGTTGAATATGAATTACGATGAGGCTGAGAGATGGATAGTGAATCTCGTTCAGAATGCAAAACTTGAAGCTAAGATTGATTCCAAGTTGGGAACTATTGTTATGGAACCCACCCATCTTAATGTGTAAGTACTAAGTACCTGCAAGAAAAACAAGCACTGCTATTCGATTTGAGTCTTCCTCAGTGACATTGCTATGTTCAATATCAGTTTCACATTGGTTGTGTTTTGTATTTACAGGTACGGACAGATAATAGAGAACACCAAGGCGCTCTCGTTGCGTACTTACAAATATGTAAATCTCGTGCTAGAATCTGGACAGGCGCTAGCTACTCGTTGAGGAACTTCTAGACAGACAGAAGATTGGGTCATTAAGCTAATGTTAACTGTTAGAAGTTTTTTTTTTAAAATACTAGAGGTTTGGAGGTAAGAATGTGAGATTAAAGGAGTTCAATCATCTTGCTAGAAAAAGGCATCTTTATGAACATAAAACTCAACCCACATTAGTATTTGTTTTTGTTCTTAACTACAGACCTAGTAGGCACCTTGATATTCTTCTATGGAAATTTTATTTTAAAAGAGTCTAACCAGTCAAATATGACAATGCTTTTCAAACAGTCCTATGAATATGAAATTCACTTTTTTTTTTCTCTAATAGGAAATTTACTTTCTAAAAACTATTGAAAATACATAAACTTTGATTGGTTACTTTTTTTTTTGCTTATCAAACATTTTAATAATAGTAATAATAATAATAATATTCACTACACATGTTGTATACGGACACAATATTTTGAGTTTCCAAGACATTTTGTTCATAGATCGAATGCCTTGAAATATCTACAAAACATTTTATCTACAAACTAAATGTTTTGAAATGTGTCCAACACATTTTGTCTACAAATTCAATATCTATAATCTATATATAAATGTCTTAAAATGTCTCGAAATATCTTAAAATATTTTAAAATGTCTATTTTAAAATGTTTACCCGATATTTTGTATTGTCCTTCTAAATCACTATCCAGTACCCCCGAGCCCCTTTTGAATTTTTTGATGAAAGGCCCAATTTTTGGGCTCAAATACAAAAAAAAACCCAATAGGGATTATTAACCCACCCAAAAATCAACTAATATCTCAAATCAAACCCAAATACACATCCCTATGCTCAATCCGGACCCAACTCGTATCTCTAAGATCTAATATTTTTTTCTAATCCCTCTTTTGCCCTCCTATATATATCCAACAACTCTCTCCCTTTATAAGAAACCATATCTTTCTCTCTCCAAAATATCTCTCTTCCAGAAATCAAATATTTTTCTCTCTCCATAATCTGTTTTTACATTCTCTCTCTACCATATTAAAATCGAACCTCACCGACCATCATCTTCATCTCTCTACAGTCAACATCTTCTTCAATCATCATCTTCATCTCTCTACCATATTAAAACCGAGACACAACCCCTTTTCACTTTTTCGTGGTTCAGACATCACCTATAAAACCGACACAAACCCACTTCTTCAATCATCATCTTCATCTATAAAACCACACACACCCACTTTTTCATGGTTCAGTCCACACACAAACCCACTTCTTCAATCATCATCTTCATCTTCTTTAATGGAGGTTAAAAAAAACTTCAGATCTGGTTTTAGGGTGTTTTCATGGTGTTTTCATGGTGTTTTCATGGTTTTGTAGAGAGTTAAATATATAGATTTGTAGATCTACTTATTTGAAGGTCCATTGGTGAGGTTCTTCTTGGTTTTAGGGTATTTTCATGGTGTTTTCATTGTTGTTCCGTACAGATTTGTTAATATTAGCAACCACTTCTCGTTTTGTAAGCAACACTTTACAGTTTGTCTAAACATTTTACGGGATGTGTTAACACTATTCAGTACAGTTATGTTAACAGGAGCAACTGGTTCTCGTTTTGTTAAAAACACTTTACAATTTGTATTAACATTTTAAAGGATGTGTGAACATTTTGAAAAATGTTCACCACAATTTTGTATTAAAGATGTTCAGATCAGTCTAACGTTTTCTAAGCATTTTAAGCACTGCCCAAACATTTGTTAAATTGCAAAGCAGAATTCAATTTAAAATACCTACACTTCTTCGCTGATGAGAGAACTTTTGATTTTGAAACGGACATACTCCGTCGTTGTGTAACATTTCCGAATATATTCTGAAATAGATGAAGATTAGGTAACTTGCATGCTACATTATACATAATGCTCGAGGAACAATTTCTGCAATTCCTAAACATTCTTGAAAATGTTCCAACATTATCAATAATGTTCTAACATTATTCGAATTGTTTGAGAAACAACTGTTGTTATTACCTTGCACCCCTAAACATTATTTACAATGCTAGAACACTGTCAATAATGCGAGATCATTTTGCAAATTGTCGGGACACTACCAATAATGCGAAAACATTATACTTAATGCTAGACCACAATCAATAATGAGAGGACATTTCAAAAATCTTATGCCACAGTTTTTCCCAAATTTTAACTTTTTTCACAGAACCTTATGTCATTTCGTATGCATTCTTAAACATTATGCAAAATGTTTAGCAATGCATCTTGCCTTGGTCTGTGATTCAGTCACCTTTAATATTTTTTTGCCTTTTTAACTAGGCCCTGCAGTTGTTGTCTCTTCACTAGCCCTCTTTCTAGAGCTAGCTCTTTGTACAACCTATTGTCTTGCTGCTGCTGCTTCTCCTTTTTAAATGTTTTGCACAAAATATTTCTACACAACCCAAAATGTCAAAAATATATCAATTTTTACCCATTAATAACCACAAAATCCATAACACCCCACTAAATGTTAAAACATAAACCACTCTTGGATGCCACATTGAACAATAACATCACTGTAATAATCAAGTAAAACTCCCAAAAATCATAAACAAAGTACTAAATGTCTCGAAATAACCCCAATTTCTGGAACACAACCCAAAATGTTAAAACAACCCATTCATTTCATCAACATTCCAGAGAACAAAAACTGGACTACAAATGCTTCCAAATTGTCCTTTGCTACCTTGTGAACTGCTTTCAAATTACATTTGTTATTTCAAGAATTTTTCTTCTTTTTCTCCCTTAGCTCTGTACGTAGAGCCTCCACCATCTGCTCTTTCAATTTGGATGTCGCAGATCGATGCTTCAAACACACAGTAATAGATATGTTAGATCATTCAGCAAAATGGTCCAACACGACTACAAATGCTATAACACTGTAAGCTGGTGCCAATGGTTTTCAGAACTTTTCACAAAACCCTAGGAATAAGAGTATGAATAAGTGAAGCACCACTTTACAGAATGACAACATACTAGCAATTATGCCAAAACATTATACGAAATGCGAGACCACAAACAATACTGAGAGGACAAACTCCAAAATGTCTCGAAATTATGTAAAATGCTTAAAAATTGTTTGAAATATTTATAGAATATCATACCTTTGTCTGTGATGATGTCACATTCATCATTTTCTTGCCTTTTTTACTAGGCCCAACAGTAGTTGACTCTTCACTATCTTTTATATGTTTTCTGCACAAATTGAAATGTTTGTAAGATACCCCCACATGTTTGAAACAAACCAAAAATGTTTCTACACAACCCAAAATGTTACATTATATCAAGTTTCAGGGGTAAAAACCACCAAATGCATCAACACCCAACAAATTTTTGTATAAAAAAACAAAATTGTCTCCAATATTTACCAAGAACAGAACCCAAAATGTCTCAACATAACCCTAATTTCTTTAACAGAACCCAGAATTCTAAAACAAACCATTCATTTCATCAACAAAGACAAACAACCAAAAATCGAAAACAAAGTACTAAATGTCTCCACAGAAACCTAATTTTCTCATCACAACCCAAAATGTAACAACAAACCCATAATATCATCACCAAACCTAACTAACAACAAACCCATAATATCATCACCAAACCTAACCTAAAAACTTGATAAAGAACCATAAACCCCAAAATTACCTTCTGTGAAGATGCATGATTCCGAAATCAAAAACAAAATCCATAAATGTTTTATCACAAACCAAAATGTTTTCAACAATTACGAAGAACAACAACTTAAGAGCAAGTTAAACCCCAAAAATCAGAATCAAAGTACTAAAGGTGTGAAACGAAACCCTAATTTTTTGAAAACAACCCAAAATGTCAAAACAAACTCATAATTTCACCACCAAAAACCCTAAAACTTGACCAAGATGTTACATCATATCAAGTTTCTGGGGGTAAAAACCACAAAATGCATCAACACCCAACCAAATTGTTTTTTTTTTTAAAAAAAAGCTCTCCAATATTTACCAAGAACAAAACCCAAATGTCTCAACATAACCCTAATTTCTTTAACACAACCCAGGATTTTAAAACAAACCATTCATTTCATCAAGAAAGACAAACACCCAAAAATCGAAAACAAAGTACTAAATGTCTCCACGAAAACCTAATTTTCTGATCACAACCCAAAATGTTACAACAAACCTAACCTAGAAACTTGATGAAGAACCATAAACCCCAAAATTACCTTCTGTGAAGATGCATGATTCCGAAATCACAAACAAGATCCATAAATGTTTTATCACAAACCAAAATGTCGACAGCAATCACGAAGAACAACAACTTTAAAGCAAGTTAAACCCCAAAAATCAAGATCAAAATACTAAATCTGAAAGACGAAACCCTAATTTTTTGAAAACAACCCAAAATGTTCAAACAACCCTAAAACTTGACCAACAACAGATAGAGGAAGAAGATTTAGAGGAAGAACAGAGACGTACCTGTGTGTTAAACTCTGACGAACAGAAATTAGGGTTTGATGATGCTCGAACTAGAGAGAGAATCACCGGATTTGTTGAAAGAGAGCGAAATAGAGAGAGAGATGAGAAGATCAAGTTGCTTGTTGAAAGAGAGTGAAATAGAGAGAGAGATGAGAAGATCAAGATGCTCGAACAAGAGAGAGAATCACCGGATTTGGTTTCGTTTGATCGAGATAGAGAGAGAGAGAGGCACCAAAACGTTTTGAATGAAGAAGCTAGAGAGGGTTTTAGTTTCTAATCAAGACTGTAGAGAGAGAAAGAGAGTGTTTTGAGAGGAAGGACGTTTTGAACGAAGAGAGAGAGTCTTAGGGTTTTAGTGTCTAATCACTCAAACTAGAGAGAGAAAGAGAGAGGCATGTGTTTGGCTGACGCAAATGACAAAGAGGAAGGACGTTTGGGAGGGAAATGGGTGAGGGACATCAGAGGTAAGTATTTCTTTTGGGTGGATAGGAAGGTAAAATCACCTTTTGGGTTTTTTTTAGATATTATTCCCTATTGGGTTGGATTTCCTATTTGGGCTCCTTTTTTGGGCCTTAGATTTATCCTCTCTTTAATTTGTCAACCATTAAATTAAATTCAAAAGACTAAAAAAAACCTACAGGCAGTACCTCAGTGGAGACAGGAAATGAAGTTACAGACTAATAAACCGAAACCCTAAAACACAAAAAAACCCTACAAGAAAGACTGAAATTCACACCCCATTTTTGAAGTTACAGACAAAATGAAGACCCTGAATGTATGAACCCTAAATTTGTTTACTTCATACTCGAAAACCAAAGCAGGAGTACTAAAAAAAAGTGAAAATGAGAGAGAGACCTTCAGAATACGAGCATCATCACAAGGTCAAAGAAGAGAGAATGAACTACAAAGAATGAGATAAAAAGAGGAGAAAGGAAGAAATGGATTCGGAGGAGGATAACGAGCAGCAAGCAATTAAAAAAGGATTCAGATTGAAAACTATTATTATTTTGAACATCAAGATTCTTCTCATAGAAAGAGAATCGATTCTGATTTCTTAAATTTTTCTCTCCACACGTTCCATTGCTGCCGCTTCTAGAAACCCTCACTCCTCCCATCCTTAACCCCCTCTTCTCCTTCCCAAATTCATTCTTCTCTTCTCTGTTTCTGAGTTCCAATGGTAATGGATGTATTTATACCCGAATCCTCCCTCTTTCTTTTTATTCCACCCCACTCCTTGTTTGTCCCTTTACCTAGATCCACCCTAAAATGTCATATTATGGTTACACTCCCCTTGCATCATAGTAGTATCTCATATATAACACCCAAATACGATAAGTATACAACAAAGTGATATAAGCTCCAAAATCCTAGAAGTTCCAAGTTCGATCTCCAAATGAGTGAGATGATCTATATAGTTCATTGGACTTGAATTATTAAGGTACAAATAACCTAGTTAGGCTTTAGGTCATAGTTTGGTTGGTGTTTTTATAAGAGTTTAAATTTAGCGATTATCTTGTTTATTACATCTTTGATATATTAGTGTCATTGTAACGACTATCATAGATCGTAGTCAATTTCTATAGAAAAAAATCATAACAAGCACACAACAATATTGTTCCTGTGGACATTGTTGATTCCCCTCCCATTTTCATTTTTTGGTTGTGTAGTTTAAAAACAGTTTCGTACTTTGTAAGTATAAAAAAAGGGTATCGGTACCTAGACATTAGTGGTGAGGGGTATGGCTAAATTGTCCAAATATTAACTATAGAATTTATTGCATAATTGATATATCTATAGAATCCTTCTTGACATGTTAGGTTAGGTTTCCTTGTTACCTCTTTCAGCAAAAAAAAAAGTACCAAAATAACAAGTTGTGTTATAGGAAGGAAACCTAACCTAACAACATAAACTTATGAGAAAAAGTAAGACATTAAAGAACAAATGTGAGGTTCTCTAACGCGGAGAATTCCCTTCAAAGATCTTAGTTCATATGATCATCTGATAAAATACAAAAGGATCAATTATATAGAGCCGACGACACTTACAAAAGTACAAAGTGAACCTCAACATGTCAAACGTAAATATAAACACTACAAAAAAAATGAGAACATGACAACTTTCTTAAGGAGAGACAAAAAGAGAACCGAAAAGTACGAGAAATGATTTTGTAAAAACCAAAACTTAGTCATGGGGCAAAACTCTCAATATCTCCACAACATTGGTATTGCCACGACAAAACTGGATTCAATCAAATATGGTTTTCCTCTTCAACATTGGCTGTTTGCCTTTGTGTAAGAGTAGAATTTGAGTATTCTGTACTGCTTATAGATGATGAAACGGTAGGAGTTGGTACCTCTGGTTGGCTCCTGAAACTTTGAGAATCGAGAAAATTGGGTGCTGCGGGTGGTCCGGGATGTTGATGGGCTTGAACCCCTCCGAAAACTTGCATCAGGTTGTCCATTAAGTTGGGGAAAAAAGTTGATAAAATAGAAATTATTGCCGAGAGCTGCACTCATAGCACGAAATGCCACTTAGATTTTCTTCATATCATGCAACAAGTGAGCGAGAAGTAAACAGAATTTGACTATCTTAAAAGACACCGTTAATTTCACTGATATATTTCGGAGGCCTTCAATAGTCAATCTAATATACCAATTATTGATATAATAGTACTTGGTTATCAAAGAGAATGTGAACATTCCAAATTCTGAATTAGAGTTGGCAGCTTATATATGAAATATGATACTACTAGACTCGAGCTCTGGTTAGTAGCAACTAACAAAAGAATGGTTCTAAAATGACTCAGCAGACTATATTGAGCATTGTTCGACACTTTTTCGTCATAACTAGTGCTGAAAACTTGAATGAAATCGATCATGACAAAAGTAGCCTAAGCAAACAGTTCATCAGCCTTACTTGTGAATAATAACCCACAAAGACCAAGAAGAAAAAAAATGAAGTATACTCACTGTGCCGTTATGGAATTCTCCTGCTACATGCTGTGCCCATAGTGCTTTTGCCAATAAGAATATAGCGAAAGAGAGCAAAATGTACAATGGATTCCTGTTATATCACCAAAGAAACTCAGGTAAATATCTATGGTAAATTGGTTGAGCATTAAATAAGCTACAAAATGGATAGTGAAAGCATAACAGTGAAAGTAGAAGGGCGATTACTTCAAAAGGAGCATGATTTCATTAAAACCAAGAATAACCATAGCAAGAATTGCCCATGGAGGAGGTATCCAATTGTGACTGCGCTTATGAGCTACCTGAAGAGAATAAAACACCAATTTCCTGTAAGCAAGGTATACAAAAGTTCTGCAATTACTGCATGAGGAACAACATCCTAGCTTATTAGTTTCCAACAAAGGACTAAGTCAGTTATACATGACAAACTTATGGAGCCTTTATTAGGAAATTAAAGGAATGAAATTAAGAACTATTTGCCGTTTAATCCAAGGTAAAAGTAACCAAATAAATTTATTTACTTGCTACTTGACATGAATATTGGTTCGGTTATCGGAAGCCGACCAACTACATATAAGATGTCGGATATGGTGAGAGGAAAAGGGACGTAGCGGGGAATGGTTGCAGAAATACATATCCACAGCAAGATTCTGTGCAAAGTTCATATAATATATCGACAAAAGCGCAAGTACTAACAACAAGCAAAATGTAAAACTAGTACATGGAAAAACTTATGTACCTGTGCAGAAACAGCTTGAGCGACAATATATTCTGTTTCTGTTTTGAACCGCCTCCATAAAGACTTGCACTGCACTGGTGTGATCAGAGTATCCTTCGAAGGTATCTGATACAGATAAAGGCCAAATACGGATTAAGTATGAGACAACATACATTCTAGCAGTAACTAGACAACAGCTGTACCTCTTCCCATTCGCTTGAAGCAAGCGAATCTGCAGAGACTTCACTGCTTGTTCCCAGACCACTAGATGCCACACCTTTTCCATCCAAAAGTGAACACCGTAATAGATTCTCAATGTTATCTGGTTTCTCATCCAAGCGAATGGCAGCCATTACAGATAAAAGCCTCACTGACTGTAACAGGATAACAGGATCTTAGTAAGACCACAACTGTCAAAGATAGCATAGGGTAACTAAATCACACCGAGTTTATATATGTAGGCATGATTCCTGCTTAATTGTTCTTGCTCTTTCACTGGGTTCATTTCTTAGGTCAGTTGTTATTGTTAGTCCTTAAAGCTTCCACCCTTTCTATATCAGAGAATATCTTTCAAATATACATGGAGCATCCTCATTTCTAGTGGAGCACAGTAGAACCATCCAGAACTGACTGGATGAGTTGGCCAGAAGTTGTTATAAACATTTGATAGGTATCAGACTCAAAATCGGTGCAATTTACCGCTGTGAAGGCGTCTTTAGTTATTTTCCTGATGTCTTCTCTTCCAGTCCAAACCCTTGGCATTGAATCCTTGTCATGGCTGAAGACTGCTGAAAATCTGAAGAATAATATCCAAATTCCATAAGATTGAAAGGAAAAACATTCAAGCAGTTAGTAGTGGCTACCTGTCCTTCATATGAATCATAATCTTTCCAGCTTCTTCTCTAGCTTTTTTCTCCACCAAGCTTTTCGCGAACTCCCGAAGATTCTGAATCATTTTATCAGATGTTCCTTGATCCAACTCGGAACCAACCAGGGCAGTAGAAAAGTCAGGTAGAGCAGTCTCAGTTTCACGCTTCAGAAGTTTTCTTATTAATGCCCATGTGTCTCCTCCAGAAGCTTCAAACAGAGATTCCACTGGTTCAGCAAGTGCTCTGGTAAGTTGCTTCTGTAAGTAAAAGAACCATAATTTCCCTGAGCTTAACTAATTCATAGTTTTACAATCATCAAACAAGTTCATTGTGAAACATGATATCTAGATTAAAACTAAATAAGGAAACAATAGCTAAGTACATCACCTCATAGTTGGCTACCAACTCTGATAGTTTTGCACTACGGACGGCTGTTGTATGTTCTTCTATGTCCCGACGAACCTTCTCACGGGTCTTTGAAGTATCCCAGTCAGTCTGCTTAATGGCAGCATCTAGAAGGCAAAAAATCAGTTATTGAATAGATCACTATTATACTCTTAGTTTCAACAAATACCATATATTCTAGTAGCATATCAACCCAAACATTTCTTCCCATCAGTTTACCGATATTCTGAATAATAGGCATTCAAACCATGTGTATTACAAGCATGCAGCGTGAGCAGATGTACATATCATGTGTGAGGTGAGCTAAAACAGGTTTAACAGATGAAAACTTTACCTGCACATCCTTGATCAATCTCAAGCATAGAAGCTTCAGTACAAGTCCTCACTGATGCACCAAATCCTTCTCCTCTGTTTAGCAACTGCTCTAGTGCATTCTTATAGTTATCAAGAACGTTAGCACGTAAATGTCCCAATACTGTTTGGAATGCAGGGTATACAAACTGCAGAACAGGTAGGTGATAGCTGTGAGAAAAGCATCAATGCACTCACAGGAAATAAGAGAATAGGGTAAATATCTTCTACACGGACCACGGTGCAACTTTGTTACCGTCTCTCTCTCTCTCTCTCTCTCTCCCTCTCTCTCTCTCTCTCTATTCTATTCACACACTCATGCCACTTAAAAAGTATATTGGTAAGCTATCACTGCCAGTGTCTGCCACAATCTATAACAAGCTTCTTGCATCTTAGGCTATTGATAGTTTGGAACGTATTAGAGAAACACAAGCAATACAGAAGTACAGAACACTATGTCAAAAAGATGAGGGTTCTAGGATATTTAAATTTTGAGAATGTTGACTTACGTTCAACGCCTTCGATTCAAAATGCTGTCGTTTTGCATTTCTTACACCTTCATCGAAGTAGATAGCTTCCATATCATATCTGCGGAAGAAAGAAAATAAATTAACCAAGAAATAATCACCAAATTCAACCATTCAGGATATGATCCGATTAATATAATCTAGAAAGCTGACAATGCCATCACCACCATTAAGAGTGCTCTATTCAAAGATCCACACTATTTGGTGCTACAAGCAAGAAAGTGATACTGCAAGAACAGATATGCTAACTACAAGTCTATTTAAACATTAAAGCAGACAAGAAAATTGGCTCTATGCTTTACTCGAAAAGCAGAATGGCCTAGTTTTTCATTGTTAAAACAATAATTTTGGAACTAGATACTACTTACTCAGAAAGATAAGTATCTAAAATTGCGCTGAGTTTTTTCCCGAAGCCTGACACGGGACCAGTTTGAGCAGCTACCTCCAGTTCCAACCAACCCTAGATTATGTCAACAACTTCTCGTGAGGATCATTTCTTTCATGTACCCGTGTTAGAGTGGCTGCTGGAGTAGTGACTAGTGCATACCTCATCCGTGGTCAAAGAATTGAACTTTTCATTGGCAATTTCTTCGCATCTGACTGTCGCAACCATTACCTATATAGCAAAGATAATATGTGAAACAAACCCAGGCCGGGAAAATTATTCTTCTCACTGAAAAGAACGGCATGTAAACCTTGTGAGCAGGAAGGTCAAGGTCCTTATTCTCTCGGATAATTTTCCATATCTGTTGTGCACTAAAAGAAAATCCTGAAGCAGGGACAACGCCCCTTCTATCACCAGCAAGCCCCCCTGGAGCAATAGAATGGAAAAACCTATTCCGTAATTGCTCGACCTGAGTATAACAGAGACAGAAAAATGTAAATTCTACACTTTCTTAACAACATTTCTATTTCTATCAAAAGACAATATCCATCATCTTTTAATTCTCTTCAACAGGTACACACATCAATAAAAACGGCCACCTAAGATAAGGTTTCTATGTATCAGAGATTATGCTTGAACATTTGTATTCTACTAAGTACCTGTTCTTTAAATTGCTCTTCCTTCTCCTCATAGCTGGATAAGGCTGTAACCTCCAACTTCAGGTCAAGAAATTATTTTAGAAAGGGACGACACAAAAACCAATAAATTAAAAGAGCACTAATATTCTTTTCCTTTCAGCCAAACGGACTTACGTTAAAAAATTCACTGAGCGGAGTTTCCTTGTGAACCTCGGGCTTGGGAACACCATCCCATATCTGCAAAACTTTTTTAAATGCTTACCAGTACAATAAATATCTGAATAAAACTGAAGCTAGAGATCACACAGGAATAAAAGATAGAATAGGTACCCTCTGGATATCTTCTCTTAGAACAGGTTCCAAATGCTCCAGTGGAGTCTAAAAGGGAATTTCGATACAGATTTTCAGAAAAGAAAATTACAACGACTAATAGGAGGAAGTTCATAATAAATTTGTTGGAAGTTAATGATTGAGAACCTTTGTTTTATCACGAATCACAAGTAGCAGAGTCGTTTTGCGCGGACTAAACAAACGCATCATAACCTACAAAAATTAAAATAAATTAATAGACAATATCATTAGGTTTGGGACCATGAATAAATTACAGAATCTTTGTGTACAAGCTCATTCCCTAGAGCGCTGAGTTAGACTAAAACATTAACGAAAGGTACCTGAAAAACTGTTTTTAGAAGAGGTTTATTAGCAGCCTGCTCTCGACCAATATCATGGCACCACCTAGAAAAAGTATTTTTACTTTTTAGTAATTACTAACATTATCTAGACACAATATATTCCAGGTGAGGAGACTAGGCAGGAATCTTCCTGAAGCAGATACTAGAACAATTGTCTTGCGGACTTACATGTTTATAAGTACAATGTCTGAAATTGCCAAAGCAAAAAGAGCACTTTGTTTCTCGAATGCTGTATCGTCCTGAATATGATAATGAAAAGAAAACCCGTGAGATATTTCATCCGCAAAACACACAACGGGGATCCTAGCTCTTACAAGGTAGACGCATAAGGTCGAGATCCGACTTCATGCATGTGCCTCAAACAGAGAAGTTCGCAGATAGGGGTTGCGTGAGAAGCCCCTTAATCCTTGATGCAAGTAAGAAGGCCTTGTCACAAATCTACCTAATAGGACCATAGGAGTATACCCAATGAAATTGAGAAATTCCCATGCCACTTTGTCTCACAAAATCTTTAACACAAAAGCCATTAAAGACAAACATTTTGGTCCCATTAAACAGTCACTCATGAACTAGACAAGCCTATATATAGGAAAGATAACGAAAGAAGTAAGTAACTGATTAGGCACATCACCTCCCCTCTTTCTCTTCCATCAGTACCCTCCAAATCCATGGCAATTGTGCAGGGCTCTATTCCTACACACTTGGCTAACCATATTCCTTTGGTGGTTTGACTCCTGCAATAAAACAAAACTGCATCATATTTCTTAAACTGCCAAGAAATAAACAGAAACTATATCCCTTCTGCATGATAAGTTCAACAAAAACTTAGAGGACCTAAGCCAACACTGGTGCTGTTTGTTTTTCATTTTTTTCAGATCTGAAATCTGAATGGAGGTCCAATTCAGATTTCAGATGTTTGTTTTTCAAATTTAAGTACATCTGAAAACTTAGCTGAATTTTGTCTTTGTCTGAATGGACTGAAAAGGAGCCAATTTGTTTAAGACTTCAAAACAAGTCTGAAACAAAACCTAATTTCTGAAATGTGTGAATTCACGCTAGCGCCCCTGTGATTTAGAAAATCAAGTACGCCATCACCACTACCACTACTACTACCGCCGCCGCCGCCACCACCACCACCATTACCACAAAACTACCACAGACCACCATTACCACAAAATCACCACCACCACCACCATTACAACAAAATCACCATCACCACCATTACAACAAAACCACCACCACCACCACCATTACCACAAACCACCAAAGACCACCATTACCACAAAACCACCAAAGACCACCACGACCATTACCACGACCATTACCACTAAACCACCACAGACCACCACCACCATTACCACAAACAACCACCATTTACCACATTCACCACCAGGACCATAAACTAGACGACCACCACTACCAACTCGCAACCACCACCATAAACTAGACCGACGCCGCCACCAACCACAATACAAACCAAACAGCCACCACCCCTAAACCACAACAACACCTCATACACACACCAGACGACACTATAACACACGCAACCACCATAGCTGGAAGATCCAAGAGTCGGCGACGTCGTCTTGCTCCAAACCCTCGCCAGATCTGGCGAGGCTTTGCTGTGAACTTCATTTGTATGTAGAGAGATAGAGAAATCAGACCATACCAGCAACAAGATGTGGAAGAGAGTCATATTGCTAGGGTTTGATTGTAGAGAGAGAGAGGGAGAGATTTAGTTTTTTGGGTGGGGGTATAAATGTCAAGGTCTTAATTCAGACTTTAGTTTTCAGATTTGAAAAACTAACATCTAACTTATAAAACAATTCAGTTAATTCAGATTCAACCAATTCAGTTCAGACGTTTCAGATTCAGCTAATTCAGATTCAGACAAAAATAAAAAAACAAACACAACCTAAGTCACTAACCAGTTCATTATCTTCATTTATACTCTATCATCTAAACATAATTTCCCAAGACACGACGAACTAAAGTTAAGAATGAAAAACAACATGCTGCATAACTCTTCCCAAAATCTTTTTATCTTTCAAAAGCCCACCTACCCATCATTAGAAACGCCGGATAAAAAGTAGCACAAATTCGAACGGTTACAAAATTATATTTATGTTGCCTTTTGATGGGTTAAAACATAAAATACTTCCTAGTGTTTATTTAACGACTATATCCTATGATATAACCTGGCTCTTTTACTGACACAAATTGAACATCAGGGAAACCCACTTAATGTCATTTCTAATTTGTCAATGCACGAACCATTGAATTTGATTTTGGCGAAAATATAGAAGCTTAATATTTAAGAAAGAAATACAGTATAAAACTAGAGTTCCGAGCAGGTGCAGTATTTCTTACAATCTTCAAAGAACAATAAGATGCTTACCTTCCTTTGAAGGCATCCATTTCCTTAAAATTGGTTCGAAATAAATGGTTCATAAGGGTGCTCTTTCCTGTTCAAATCAATATACATTATACATAACATAATCATACACAGGATTCCTCGTAAATCTTAACCAAAAAAGTTGTAGCTTGATTTAGCTTTATTTAATGTTTTCATTTGTATCTATTAATTCTTTGAAGAGGCTCCATTAGGTAATAAATGAATAACGTATAGGGTAGTTTGATTCATGGCCTGCCTGAAGTTCTTTGTAATGGCCTGTCTAGGGTTCATTCTAGTGGCTTTTCGGACAGTTTCGTGGCAATTACGCGCATATTCCATTCTTCTATTGTATCAATATCATACAATGTAAAACATGATTGTATGACATGATGTAATACCTAGAAATTCTATCAGACTGTCTTAATCAATGGGAACATAAGATGAAGATCATAAAGAAAAACATCTCAAAACCTAAATCCGAATAATTTTACCGCTGCTTTGTGGCCCCATAATGGCAACAACTGCATAAGAAAGACCACATTCAGCAATCTTTGCGGTTTTCATGAAATTATCCAGACCAGATATATTAAACTCTCCATCACCGTCGATCAATTGCGTTGAACAACAAGCTTCGTTTTCTTCCATCATCACAAATAAAAGAACCTAATCAATTACAACAATATGCAATTAATCAATTTCTTCAAATTAGGGCTAAATTAAGAAGCCGAATACATTTCTGCAAATTGTACTTAGGGAAAAAAAAAAAAGACCTGAAAAAATTTGCTAGATAGAGAGGGAAAAAGATAAGAACGGAATAGAATGAAGTTTTCTAGGGTTTCAGAGTGGGACTCGGCAGCACTAGGAATCCATGGTTAAGTGACGCTGGAACATCCATTTTTTGATTTTCCCAGATCCGAGGGACAATGAGAGAGAGGATTTCGTTCTGAAAATAACTGAATAATAATGGTTTGTTCAACCATTACCGAACCTCATCGCAATTTGCGCGGGAACGGTGAAACTTCATAGCGTCCTCTTCAAGCGTATGTCTGCTCCTCTTACGGGTTCATTTTTTGGCCCACTGTCCAAATTTTCTCAACTGCCCGGATTCAATAAGTATTTTCAAAATCTTGACAATGTATTTCTTTTTTGTTACGTTTTTGCCTTGCTTTATAGTCTCTTCTTTTTCATACTCTCTCGATGAGCATTTCAACAAATTTCCCAACTTAATATGGCACCAACACAACCTCACCAATATTCTACCTTAATTATAGGTCGTGTAAGAAGATAGTTGAAGTCTTTAAGTTCTAATAGAAAGCTACACAATTTAGGAGAGTTTTATTCAAGATCCAATCATAGGAAAACGACATTCATTGAAATTAAGTTAATCAATTATTTACTTCGCATATTTATCAACTTGCGGTAAAAATGTTTTTTTTACTTTGCTCCAAGTTGAAATTTGATACATGACTACTAAATTAATAGCCAATACTGTTTCAGCCCTATATGGCCTTATGTTAGTAGTCTCGACTCGATTAGATAGTGTTAGTGTCTCGTGGGGCTAGTGTGGATGGGTGGATACGACCAAATCTCACGTGTTTGACACCAATACTCAACCTCTTGACTATATGGAGTTTTCGAGTCTCACGTTTTCCGGTCATCAAGAAACAAAATAGGTCGAGAGAGAACTTGTGAGGAAGTGGATAACTACTACACGTCCCATAAGATGACACGTATCATTCAAATCAGAAGTTCGATTCCAACTCTTATCACAAGAGCAAAAGTTTCGGTAAGTTAAAAAGTTTTGACGCTATCATCCAAAAATCACTCCTGACCACCATTCGTACACCGAGATACGCACACTTCCAATCAACAACTTTTTTTAACGGCCAAGATTAATATCTCTACTACCAAACCCCAACTTACCCTTTATCAGAATCGTACTTATCTTTCCATCTACCATCTCAGTGTTCCCCTATCGCCACGTGGCATCCGCTTTTTTAACCAATTCTGTTTTAAGTAGGGAAGAGTAAAGGGAGCCTTTATAATCACTGTGAGAAAGTTTAGAATCTGAAATTCCGATTCTAACGAAGAAGAAGAACAAGAGGAAAAATGGTGGAGAAAATTGAGAATGGTGAATCGGGATTCAAACTAGTTGGATACAGTAATTTTGTTCGTTCAAATCCAAAATCAGACCGATTTAAAGTTAAACGATTTCATCACGTTGAGTTTTGGTGTACTGATGCTACAAACTCAGCTCGTCGATTTTCATGGGGTTTAGGTATGCCTATTGTAGCTAAATCTGATTTATCTACCGGAAATATGACACATGCTTCTTATCTTCTCCGTTCCGGTGAACTTAACTTTTTATTTACCGCTCCTTATTCACCTTCAATCGCCGGAAATCAGACGAACACTGCTTCAATTCCGACGTTTAGTCATTCAGCCGCTAGGTCTTTTTCGTGTTCTCATGGACTCGCTGTTAGATCTATTGGAATCGAAGTTGATGATGCTGAAGAAGCATTCAATGTGAGTGTTTCAAACGGCGCAAAACCTTCATCATCTCCGATCGAAACCGAAACAGGAGTTTTCATATCTGAAGTTCAACTCTACGGTGATGTCGTATTACGTTACGTAAGTTTCAAAAACCCTAACCCTAATTTAATATTTTTACCAGGTTTTGAAACAATGGATGAATCATCATCGTTTAAAAATCTTGATTTTGGAATTAAACGGTTAGATCATGCTGTTGGTAATGTTTATGATTTAGCTAAATCGGTTGAGTATGTTAAATCGTTTACTGGGTTTCACGAGTTTGCTGAGTTCACATCAGAAGATGTGGGAACGAGTGAGAGTGGGTTGAACTCGGTCGTTTTATCAAGTAATGATGAAATGATTTTATTACCAATGAATGAACCTGTTTACGGAACAAAGAGAAAGAGTCAAATACAAACTTATTTAGAACATAATGAAGGTGAAGGATTACAACACTTGGCGTTGGTTAGTGGGGATATATTTTTAACATTGAGAGAGATGAGAAAGAGGAGTAGTGTTGGTGGGTTTGAATTTATGCCTTCCCCACCACCTACTTATTATAAGAATTTGAAAACTAGGGTTGGTGATGTTTTGAGTGATGATGAGATTAAAGAATGTGAGGAATTGGGGATTTTGGTTGATAGAGATGATCAAGGAGTTTTGCTTCAGATTTTCACCAAGCCTGTTGGAGATAGGTAATTTTGTAATTCTCTTCTTTTTATGTCTATTTTGTTTATGCATTTTAATTTAATCTTTGAATATGGCACCGGTATCATGAATAGTACTTGTGTTTTCTTACCTTGAAGTTCAGGATGTGTAGAGGTTTAAATAGATCGAGTCACATTTCAAAACATTTGTTTTTGTCTGACTTATGAATTTGACTAGTCTTAATGGCTAAATTTGATTGATTTTGGGTCTATTCGAGTCAGATGAGTCAATTCTTGACGATGAGAAACACCTTACTTCCATAGTTAGATGCATCTCTTGACCATGGCCGAATCTCATTGACCGAGGAGACTAAATTAAAAATGTGTACCATTGGTAGTCCCTTTTTGTGGTCTGAGTTTCGATTCTCGTAATATCTGGGATCTTCGATTCATGTGAAGATGAGAACTAATGTAGTTCTTGTGGCTCCCGACATAGTTTAATGAAGACGAGTTGTTGTCACAGACTCACAGTTGAATCCTCTAGTAGGTTAACCTAGGTTTTAACCATGGTAGCTTGTTATTTGTTCCTTTTAGAGGAAGTTCAACTATTTCCAGTTTCATACTAATAATAAACATGGTTCATCTCTGCTTAGGTTATTAACAATTTGCTTTCAAGGGATTCTATAGAATCAAGTTTATACTAGCTGGTACGAGTCATTTAGATTAGTCTAATATAATTTGATCTCTTCTATAGAAATTTCTGTGTTTGCCGTTGAATTAATGATAATGCTAGATTGACACCTAAAAAACAAGAAGTATCGGCTAAAGTGAGTACTCCCCCGAATAAACATTATGGGTGCTAGTGTGCCACACTGCCCCAAATGAGTTCTACTGTAGTCTTCGAGAAGACCAATTTCATTTTTTATTATAATGAAGGACAACCGTGTATCTGAAATATAATTTTAAAATATCGGGTCACGTAAAGAAGGTATTCTTTATTTGTGTAACCCAAAACTGGCATCTTTCTTTGTGTGACCCAAATCTGACAATTCTAATGCTAATTCTTTAAATGTGTCCCTGAATTTTTTAGCTCTGATCTCATATATAATACTATGTCGATTTACAACTGCATCACCCTAACAAAATTCACATATACAAACTATTTCGAACTTAGGTAGCAAGATTGTAGGCACTTAACTATTATAGATTTATATGATTTTAGGAATTACTATATGTTGCTCTCATTTTCTTAAACAAATAAATCTATAGTATAGGTAGAAATCTTGTCTAGTCACAAATAGCAACTTCTACTCCCGAAATTCGTCTATTTAAATTGCTATGAACACTAAAATTAATTTAATAATGCACTTGATGAACTCCTGTTCTATTTTTTATTATTCTAATTCATGAGAAGTTGATACACAACAAAGTGAAGTTTCTTATACATGCATCTTGTTGAACAACTTTTCCTTGCAGTATAAATGGAATTAGATAAACAAAATTTCTTTTCAGGATTTGAATCACAACAAGTTTTGTTTAGATTTTCTAAGAAAAGTTGCGTAATTACTCTTTTTTTTCTTCCAGGTTAGATTTGACTTATTTTGGTTTATTTTTGTAGGCCAACCATCTTCGTGGAGATAATACAAAGGCTAGGGTGTATGTTGAAGGATGAAGAAGGTAAAACCTATCAGAAAGGAGGATGTGGAGGATTTGGTAAAGGAAATTTCTCCGAACTCTTCAAATCTATCGAGGAATACGAAAAGACTCTCGAAACTGCTAAACCCCTCTCTCAATCGCCCGTCATCACTGCCTCAGCCGGAGCCTCTGCCACCCCTGCCCCGTGAACCTCGTTAGTTAGAAAATGAAGATGTCAAGTGACTCCAGTCTTGTCGGTCTTTGAACATTTGCCATAGGCTTTAGTGGTTATAAGGTTAGATATTTATGATATTAGAAATAATGATAGTACGTCTTATGGTTGATTGTGTATATATGGTACGGTATGAACATTTCTTATTTATTGAATTGAGGGGCAATGCTACATTGATAGTATTATTTATTTATTAGAACTCCAGTTAATCGAATTCGGAGAACAGTGTGGATAATTGGTATTATCATATAATTATATTGCTTTTAGACCCTTCAATTCAGAAATAAGTTATTCGCTGATCTGTGTATGTTCCAAACAGATCATAGATCTAAAGGAATAGTTCTCTCTAAAAGTATTGAATAAAAATGTTTACATTAGTGACGGAGGGACCTTACGAAGTTTTAAAGGTATTTTCCGTTAGTGTCATCGGGGCTTTTTGGCCCAATATATCTCAGAAAATGGTTAAAAACGTTATTTATCAAAACAAATAGATGTTGATGTACCCTTTATGAACTTAAAATCGATGCAAGCCATTTATCAAAATAAACAAATGTTCCTGTTTTACCTAAAATCGATGATTTCAAACCAATTTAGTTACAAAACCAACTCAAGTTCATTGATGGGTCCGAATTTTACTACAAATTTCGAGAGCTCTATGGAATTCAATTCCCTGTTCCATTCTAGAATCTCGGTGTTAATTCGGTGGAACTTGAGCTGAATTGTGTAACAAAATTTGATTCAGAGTAATTGAATGGCGCACTTTTTAGCGGCTTCTACTTAGCGACAGATAAATTTCGTACGGATTACATGGTGTTAGCTGTATTTCAAATCCTTCTAGAACTCTTACTGTGGATCAAGTTGTAATGTCTATGCATTATTATCTACCGAGCCGAATTTTGTAACAAAAGTTTATTCAAAGCTATGGAATGGCGCACCTTTTAACGGCTTCTACTTAACGGCAGAAGGATAAATTTCGTATGGACTACATGGTGTTAGCTGCATTTCAATTTGGTCCTTACCACTCTTACTGTGGTTTGTAATGTCTTTTGTATTATTAATATTATGCCTATTTGGAAAAAAATAATATCTATTTCAACTCATAACACTAGAGTTGAATTTGGTGGAACTTTGAGTCAATTTTTGAAACAAAATTAGGTCTGAGATTATAGATCTGGGAGCCTCTATAACCAACCAAATAATACTAAAATGAGGCTTCCCAAATCAACTCAAAACATTAGATTTGAATTTGGTAGAACTTGAGTCAATTTTTGAAACAAAATTCCATCCGAGATTACGGATTTGGGAAGGCCTATAATCAAATTAAGTGGTTTTATTATGAAAAATACAAGTTAATCAAGATGATCGATCATATACTTTCTCAATCCTCACCAAATTAATACAACAAATATAAACAAATCGCATTCAAATAACATACTAAACCCATTTGGCATTTGCATATAACACATAAATTATACATCAAATTATAAGGGGTGGTATCTTCAATTTCTTCCATCTTTCATTTCATCAAACAATACCTTCCTTGTGGTGGTGGTGGTGGTGGTGGTGATCAGTAGAGGAAGGAGAAGGGTAAGAAATAGGATTAACACCTGGTGGTGGTGTGGGTACCCCATAAATCTGAGCAAAATTTTCTTTTCTTCCTCTCGATCTTCCCCAGAAGTAACAACCAAACCCTAGTGCAATTGTGAAGAGTATAAATGGCAGAGATATCACTAGAACAAAACCCATTTCTCAGTTTTTTACTCTGATCAGCCTCTGTTTCTCTGTTATATATAGAGAGCGAGAGAATGAAGCAGAATAAGAGAAGGGGAGGAGTCGTGAATTTATATATGGGAAAAGAAGCTTCTCAATGGGGTATATATGGAAGGTGGATGCTTCTACTTCAAGATTTTCGCCGACACTTAAAAGAAAATGCTTCCAACGGTCGGGTTAACGTTTTAGATTCCTCCTAACGGATACTTTTGACAGCTAGGGTTTTGAGAACCTTTGGCTTCTAACACAGCTCAGTCAGGCCCACTGCCTTTATTAGAGCATCTTCCTTCCAAGCCCGGATGAGACTGAAATTTAAAAATTTTAGCTTTAGCCGGGCCGTCCAGGCTCAATGGGTTGGGGCGGAATCCCATCCGACTGCTTCAGTCACTCTTAACATTAGGGGCGACTGAAGTGTCCAACAATCATGTTGGGGATCTTTCCAGCCGTTGGAGTTGATAGGAGTTGACCCATTCCCATCTCATCACTCTCATCTTTCTATCTCAATCTCTCTCTCTCTCTCTACTCTTTCAATTTCTTTCTCTCCTTAAGCTCTTTCAAATTTTTTTCTATATTTTCCATTTGATCTTCCTTTGGGATCCACTAGATACTCAGAGACGGATCCAGGATTTTCATCTTGGGGGTGCGGATTTATATACTTAAATAAATTATTTTTTTGCAAACAGAGTAATTAACAAAATATTTATATTCATTAATTACATTAATACTTCAACGATTACAAATGAAATTGACCTCAGAGAGTTCATATTTTGAAATGTTTTCATAATCGACTCATTGTCAATTTAATCTCATTCCCAGTTCCCTCTCTCGTTCTCTCTCTCTCTCTCTCTCTTTATTATTTCTATTTCAGGGTTATACGAATTAGGGATTCTTCCAATTCTAACAGATTTATACAATAGTTCAAAAAAAAAAAACTGATTTATACAAGGGTTTTAACAGATTAGACAAAGACAGAGAGAGAGAAAATTCGATTTGCATCCTAGTTTCATCAATCTTCAGGCAATTTCGTAAATCTTCAAGCAATTTCGTCGATATTGAAACGATTTCGTCAATCTTCAAGCAATTCCATCGATTTTAAGCGACTTTGGCAAGCTTCAATTTAAGTTTTCCAAGATTTGTGTTTTCAATTTTATCATCTAAAAGGTGGCAAAAAATTAGATTATTTTCACACCTTTTCTTCTCATGCGAATCGATTTTTACATACAAATGGAATCAAATTTTCTTACTAGATTTTCCCTCGAACGGACCCAAATAGTTCAATGAGACTCGAACCCAGTACCTAATGGCTCCCACCCACCCACAATGCAAAGGCTTAACCGTTGAGCTAAGTACTTCTCGATGTTATTTATAAACCCGATGGGGTATATAAGTTTGGAAACATAAATGTAAAAAAAAAAAGTTAAAATGTTTGCAAAAGGATTCGAACCCACATCCTCGCCATCAAGCCAACCCACACCTTAACCACTAAGCCAAGGCTTTCTCTTTGTCATCTTATTGCATCAGACCTTATATATAAGGTATACTTACATGTATATTTACTACTATTATATTTTTTTTCGGGAGGATCCACGGGGTGCGGCCGCACCCCCTCGCACCCCCATGGATCCGCCCCTGTAGATACTAACGAATTCAACGACGAAAGTTTTATGAAAATGTTGTCTCCTACTTCTACTTACTCGTCGGCCCAATTAGGGGTTGATGATGATGAAGTATTTTTGTTATATACACTCACATCAAAGTTTTTTTTGTTTGGAAACTCTTAACTTCATTAAAGCCCTAAAAGGCAAAGGAGTACAATAAGAAGTTAACAAGAGTACAAACATACTAATTGGCCAATAAAGTGGACCAAAAACAGTAAGTAGAAAGTTTAACCTAATACAGACTGGGCCAAGTAATGGGCCTCCATATTAGCATCTCGCATCAAAGGTTTGCTTTAGTGCATATAACAAATGGTGAGTACACTTAACATTTCACTCAAAATGGCCCATTAAAATCTTGGCCGCCCAAAAAAAACTTCCTCACTCTGTAAGCCTTCGTCTATTCCCGTAAACCCTAAAACAGATACAAAAAATAAAAACAAAACAGATACAAAAGGGTAACTTGAAGGGGGTTTAAACTTTAAACATCGACTTCTCTGTCTCTCTTCACTTCAAGCTTGAGCTTAAACCCTAGTCTCATTCTTCTTCACCAAATAGTATCACAGGTATGAAGCCTAGCTACTTATTTCCAGTTTTCTAACTTCAAAAATGGAACTTTTCCTCTCTTTTGAGCTAAATCAATGAATGAATTTGCCAGATTGAAATTACTAGGGTTTGTACTCATCTTGAACGTATCTAGCTAGATTTTGAATTCATCTGAACAACTCAATTGCTGATATATGCCCTATCTTTTAATGTCATTCAGTGTTTGAACTATTCTTTTCCCAATACAATTGTTTTTAGGTTACTTTTGTCTTTTGATGTTAATGTGTTAGGTACTTATTGTTAGTCAAAAATGACGAAACTTGGTAAGAAAGCGAGGAAATTTGCCAAGAAGCATCTGCAGTCTACACTTAAGAGGAGGCGAAAAGAAAAATCTATGTTCAAAAAGAGAACTCCAAGTAAGGATTAAAGCGAGTTCACGATTTGTCATGCATTTTTTTTAATTACTTAATTAGGAACTTGTATGATGTTAATGATGACTATTGAACTTGCATTTGTATGAATTCTGGTCTCCCTCCAATCTGAGTTTGGATGAATGTAAATTTTACGCGCTAGATAGACTTGTAGGCGCAGACTAGAAAAATTGACTCCCAGCCAACTTTTTTGATCATTGATATTTAGCAGGGTAGTGAATGTGACTAAGTGATTGATGAACAATTAGTGGGAAACATGATGCAGAAAAAAATGATCATTTGCTAGTCTTAGATTTCTTCGGAAGTACCAATCCCGCCAGTTAAGACAATCTTTTTAGAGAAGCCCCTTAAACTTTGGATAACAGAAACTGATGTACGTGACATGATCTTGCTCTATGATGGTAAGATGGACTAGATTCTTCCTTGACCTTCATTCTCCTTACTTGTAATGGCTCCAAAAACCAAAAGTTAATGCCTTCATAAATGTTAACCTTTAGAATGTTGATGAAGCATTAGTTGCAGGTTGCAGCATATAGAAATTGAAAGAAAATGATTATCTTGTTTTTCAACAATTGGTAGGTGATATCTGCCCCAAGCCCCCAACTAGTAGTCCATGCGAAGTGGGCGATCGGGGGTGGGGTGTTGAATCTCCACATAGTTGCAGTTGAAAAGTAAATCCTGGATTCTAGAAAATGTAGCAAAATTCAATTGAAATACCCACACGTGATAGGTTTAAAACCCATATGTGCTCCACTTTACTCGCTAGGGGGAAAAAGCTGTATTAAGCTAAAAAATCCAACACGCGAGGGGGCGTGTTGGAATCCCACATGGAAGAGTGGTACTCTAGTAACTAAGAATATAATGTCTAGGTCCTCTCCACCCATTGCCAATTGGTTTTGAGTTGGATGACCACAAACTTAACATAAGCTACATATACAACAATCCTTTTGTCTCTAAGATAAACACTACTTGTTTTGCAATCTAGATTCTCTTCTTACTATTGAAGAAATTTCTCGTCTCGAGTCATTTCTATTAATCATCTTTTTTCTTCGGTCTTGTTTTTGCATGAAATAGCATCTTGACTTGTTTTTGTTAATTTGGTTTCCTGACTTATTCTAATAACCAGAAAATAGAGGAAGTGCTACTGAAGATCAAGTTAGTTCTAAACCAGACCCATCTATTGGAAGGTAAAGTGATGTGAAGACATTGTTCCGCAAGAAATAGAAATGTGATGTTGAGAATTTTATTTTAGTTGCAGTACTAAAATACCATGTTACTTCTGTTGGATTAACCACTGCTCTAGCAAGAAGTGAATAACATTCTATTTAGGTTTTTTTATATTAGTTTCTAATGTACTGTACTTCCTGAGAAAAATAAATGTTATGGAACGGTGCCACGATTTTGTACTTTAGTAGTAGGCATTTGTTATAGTAGTTGCTGATATACTTGTAGGTTGGCTGATGTGATACTGACTATCAAGAATTCTAATCGTTTAAACTCTGCCTTGACTCTCGTCCTGCTCTTCCTTCCCCATCTGCTCGGTGTCTGAGCGGATGAAAAATAAAAAAAAATAAAATTCTTCAGAAATATATGTAGGAGAAAGAATCTTTATTTAATTTTAGTCTTTACCCTCTGGAAGTTGGTGCATTACTTTTAAAATACCTGAAAGTTCCTTTTGTGCAACTGACTTAACTACCAAAACGCCATGAGAAGCTGAATCCCACAAAATTATTGCCTGCTTTTTTTTTTAATTTTTTTTCTTCAAGAGCATTTGACCAGTTCTTTCTTTTTACTAATCATTGATATGGTTGTTGTTTTAGAATTTCCGAAGACGTAGATGTTGGAGATATTTCTCTAGTACCCATATTCAGTGATAATGAAAGTGATTCAAGAGAATATGCTTCTGACAGTGATGGTTTCCTTTCAGAGGTATGGATGTAAATTATTACAGAATCTTTTCATGGTCTGCTTACCTGTATTTAGTCCCTCCTGTATCCCCCTTTGACTTAAAATGGTTACCAGAACTCAACCTGCGCTGATGACGAAGCAAGTGAAAGCGAGAATGATTCAGGTTAGATTGTTGTGACTAATTGCGTCAATTTTAAAAGCTATCAAGGTAGAACTGTTAGATATTAACGGAAAATTGCATATTACCAATGATATCTTACAACGTACGGAATGTTGATGATATGGGTTGCAGATCCAAATGAGAGTAGTGTTCTATTGGGACAGAACGAAGAACTTCACTCAGAACTTGCCAAGCAAATGAAAATTTTGAACCGCCTAAGAAAAAAGGTAATTGTTCCGTAAACCTTTTGGTAGATAGGAGTTCCATTTGTAAGGATATGATTCTTTGCTTTCTTCTTGCAGTAATTCAGGACTCCCTTGTCATCAGTTTGTTTTACGGAGTTTGTTATCTTTGAATTTTTTCAGGATCCAGAATTTTCTAAGTTCTTGGAAGAGCAAGAAAAAGTTCTTGTTCAACGTAGAAGTGAAGAGGGGGTAAGTGGTTGCGTCATTTGTTCTTTTTGTGCTAAGCTTGAGAGGCTGGAGAGTTGACATGTTGCATAGAAAGTTATTTGGATCACTTTTTTGTGCTAAGTTACCAGTCACTTGATTTCTTTCACAATTTATTATCAATGTTGTACTTCAAATTACTATATCTACCCAGCTAGAAATACTCCATATTTGGCAAAAACCGAAAACAATAGATGAATGGTATTTAAATAGATTTAAGAAAGATGGAATCGTGTTGTTGAACCTCGTCAGATCAATTGTCAAATTGTGAATGGAACAATGATTTATATAGGAATATGACTCTATTGTTTACGAAGGATGCAAAAATCGAAGCAACCTCGAAATGGAGATAAGGGTATAACTATTTAAACTGACTAATGATTTACTTAGGAATATCCCCCTATTGTTTTTGACTGGCAAGTTGCTCAGTGATGCATATTTTTTTACTCGAATTGACGAACCTTGTGCACTAATCAAGAGTTGATAAGGTTTTATTACTGAGTTTCAAACCATCAATTGCAATGGTTTTCTTTTCCAATGATTGGATTTAGTGTTTTTTTTTCTTTTTCTGTTTTCTAGTATTAGTCTACTTTTAGTTATCTACAACCTTCCGCATCGCCTCCTGCCTCCATTACATATTGTAAATTTCCAGGCTTTAGTTCTGCATTTGCAAGTTGTTGATGTTACAGTTCTTGGTCAGACTTCAGATAGTAAGAATGCCATGAAAACTGTAAAATTGTTTCTTTTGCTGATGGAAAAGAAATTTTATGGCTACCTTTTAGATATTTCAGGGCGACTCGATGTCTAGTTTCCATCTTATATTTTACCTGGTTTACAAATTTATTTTTTTGTTCTTGTGTGGCAGAGTTCTGATGAAGAAGACGAGACAATTGATCAGGGCTTGGTGGAAGCTAATCCTAATGGTTCAAATCTAAATAATGGCAAAATCCTAACAAGTTCAAACATTGATTCATGGTGTCAACAAGTTAAGGAAAAGCAGGACATGTCTGTTCTTCCTAATCTATTGAATGCATATCGGGCTGCCTGTCACTATGGGTCTGCTGGTGACCTAGATTCACTTTCATATCGCAAAATTCATGATAGCAAGACTTTCTGCAAGATATTAAAGTTTGTTCTTCACGAGGCTGATGGTATAATTCGAGGACTGCTGGGAATTTCGAGCTCTAGTTGTAAGAAGGAGAATATTCATGAGTTGAAGAATACTCCAAAATGGAAGAAATCAAATTCTCTGATTAAGTGTTATTTGAATAGTACAGTTTTCCTTCTGAATCAGGTGACTGACTCAGAGATACTTACATATGCACTTATCCAACTTAGAGCTTCAACTATCTTCTTTGCTGCTTTTCCGTCTCTACAGCGGAGACTGATCAAGGTAATTTTAACTTCTCGAAATCAAGTATTACATACGTACTATGGTTATTTTTTTTAGTATATTTTAAGCTATTACGTGTGATAACAGAACACATTTCCCATGGGTTTTCTAGTAGATATCCAAACTGATGCTCTCATACTAATTCATGTCCAAAGAGGCGTAGACAGTAAACACCTCTAGATATTACTTGACATAACAAAAATATTCAAGTTTTCGAAAGTTAATGCAAAGATGCAATAAGTGTTTTTTTTGAGAAATCGACTACGATCTACGTTAGTCGTTACAAGGCATTAATACATCATCAAGATGTGATAAGCACGATAACAGCCTAAGTTATACACATGATTAAAGAGGCCTGAAGACCGACAACAACTACTTTATTTAGTGCCTAAATTACATGGGATAAATCTTGGGGATAAACTGCTTCCACCGAGACTCGATGCCACGACCTCATGGACTTAAGAGGGATGTCCTACCGCTACATCGAAGGGTGGTGAACTCAATAAGTGTTTTATACGGCACATTTTGACCATTCCAACCCAGTGGTAGTTGAGTATACAAATCATGCTGTAGATTACCTTTAATTTGCAATAAGCAAAAAAGTTTAGCGTGTTTCAGAAATTTGTTCTTAATATACTAATTATACTTTAGTTATGGTCTATCTACTTATTTTGCCACTCCGTGCCTCTTTTAATACCCAAAACGGATGCAGGTGACAGTTCAGCTGTGGGCTACAGGGGGAGGAGCGGTGTCATCATCCTCATTTCTCATTATACGTGATGTTGCTTCTATAAGTTCAAAATGCTACGACACCTGCTTGAGAGAAACGTACAAGGCCTTTGTTGCACGTAGCAAGTTCGTGGACCCCACTAATCTAGGACACATTCAATTTCTTGTGAACTCCCTCGTTGAGCTTTATTCTCTAGATGTTCAGAAATCATTTCTGAAGGCATTGGCATCTATTGAGCAACTAGCCAAGATATTAAAACAGGGCTTTAAAACAGAGAAAAAGGTACTTAATCTTCCTTTTATGGACATTACTATCATCTGGGATCACCCTGTTTTTTCATTTTAGGCACTGATCTCATTATGAAATTGAAATCAGTTTTTGCCTGCTGACCCTGCGATGCTAAGTCGGTATGTTTTGGGTATAGGAATCACTCAAGAAGATACCCAGTTGGCAGTATATTAGTTGCATGGATCTGTGGGTCAAGTTTGTCTCAGCAAACATCAGGGATCATGATCTTCAGCCATTTATGTACTTGATGGTTCAAGTTGTCAGAGGAGTTGCTCACCTTTTTCCTGGGCCTCGATACTTGCCTCTGAGAGTGAAGTGCATTAAAATGCTCAATCAGCTCTCAAGTTCCAGCAAGGTTTTTATCCCCATCTCATCTTTGGTGCTCGACTCTCTGGAATATATTGGAAGTGGCAAGCCAGATGCAAAACCTGGAAATGATTTCGACGTTTCATCTGCACTAAAGGTTTTCTTATACATCTGTTTGCTTTCTTTTCTACCTGCTTCAGTTATAGTTTTACTTCTCCATTGGTCTCACTTTATCTGCAATTTGTGCCATTAATATATCAGCTAATATCTTGAAGTTTACTTCCAAAAACAAGAGATGTGTTTGATGAAATATTGATTCATGTCAAATTTACATTGATCCAGGTGCCAAAACAGTGGCTGAAATCACAGAGCTTCCAGGAGGAGTGTGTTCTGTCTGCAATTGAGCTGCTTGCGGGCCACTTTGCCCAGTGGAGCTTTCATATATCGTTCCCTGAGCTGGCAACAGTGTCCCTAATCCGCCTAAGAAGTTTCCATGAGAAGTTAACCTCAGAAAGCCTTCGGCGTTCAGTGAAACGTTTAATAGACCAGGTAATGTCCCCAAGAGGAAAAAATGAGTATTCATCTTCACACAAGGAAATTTTACGTGTATTGATCTGGCTCTGGCATGATCTATTCTAGTACATAATCCAATTATGTTTACCTGAAGGTGATACTTGGGGTTCACTTCTTATTCTTTAGTATCTTATCCAATAGCTCAAAAATGCTAAAACATAATTGAGAAAGCAAAGTTAAAAACTCAGTAATGTAAGTTCGATTATGGTTTCTCATCACTTTCAGTTGGATTATACACTAGAACCAAACCAGTTAATGCAACTGGTTGGCTTCACATTCCATTGCATTTGCCAGCAATTGATCCCTCAGTTCTGATAATTCGTGTAATTGTGTTTTTGTTAACTTTTTATTCTGATGAAACAGGTTGAGCAGAATGTGGAGTTTGTCCAAAAGAAAAGAAGTGATGTTCCCTTTTCACCGAAAGATCAAGAATTTGTTGAATCTTTTCTCCAGGTTTACTTTCATTTCCTTTTGTTGCCTGTGTTTGTGACTTTGTTCCAGTGGCAAGTGGAAAACTAATTGGGTTATATTGTTGCAGCTCGACCCAGGCACCAAGAATGCGCCTTTTAATCAATATTACTCCGATGTCATTAAAAAAAGTCTGTCAAGAAGTGTACTCAAGCAAAGGTACGATCTATTAAATTGAATTGTGCTGAGAAAAATTTAAGGTATATGTGAATAAGATGCATATATAATATGAACACAAAGGTTTAGAGACTAAAGCTAAACGAATTTGTTAAGCTGGAGTCTCTTCATGCTTTGGAAGTGTTAGTTCACCAATTTCATATCTGCTATAATCGGTTTGTTTGAGCTACTTTACTAGTTGCTACCCACTTCTCCTTTAAAATGGTAAGTTCAAGATAACATAGTGAAATAGTAGGGTGTTTCTTGCAAGTCCAATATTATGTAATATCTAGAAATTCTCGACTCTAATTCTATACTCGACATGAAATGCAGTGAAACGGCGGAAAAGAAACTAAGAAAACAAAATGCAAAGAAGCAAAACAAGAGCCCTGCTAATGAATCTAAGGACCTTAACATAGAGAAGGATTCAGGCAAGAGAAATATAGAGAAGAAAAAAGATGGAAGAAAGGGGAAGAAGCAAAGAACTGAAAACATGAATCTATCAACTTAGCCCTTCTCACTTTGTGTAAATCTAGAAACCCAATTCCTTGTATCCAAATGGAATACATTCATTTGCTCAACAAACTTGATGTTAAGTTTCTTTTTTTGTGCTTTAGAGAGTAACTTGTGATGAGAGGCTAGTTCAAAAACAAGTTTAGTTCTTCCAAATTTTGTTTCCGTGAAAGTCATAAATATATAAGATAATTATAATCATTATTTTTCTGGTGGCGTATTTTGATTCTTTTCTTTTCCCATTTTCTGGTTTGGTAGTGTAGTCATCTGATGCTAAACAGAGTAAAGAACAAAAAAGAAGTTTCTCAGGTGAGAACTGCCTATTATTCATATACTCTTCCATTGTGGTCACTTCTCGGACTTCAGCTTATCGACTCTCCTGCTGTTTTTTGAAAGACAAAAGAGCAGACCAGCCCTGACTTCAGCTCCTGGAGTGCTGCTGTCTCTGGGTTTGCATTGGCTGCCAAGGGTTTCACCCTTCTTTCGTTGCCAAACACTGATGGGGCTTAGAGCACCTCCAATCAAACACTCAAGAAAAACTCTAAAAATCTCAAATGTCAAGTGTGTAAAGTGGATCTATAAATGGACTCTTTCCTACTTAGTCATATAAAGAAACTCCAAAGTTTATATTTTAACTAAAAAAAACTAATTGATTTACTCATGTGACCCTTTAAAAATCTCAAAATGGTTTCTTCTTAAAATCTCTAAAACACCCCCTTATTTTAGAAATCAAGGTAAGTTCATAAAGAACTCTAAAAGATCCAGTTGCACTCTTAAGTTATAAAGTTCGCATTGGAGATACTCTCAGGCTGTTTCTGCACTTCCTGTTTAGGGATGTTATTTCTGCACTTCTTGTGTAGCTTCATGTCGGAATGTGGTGGACCTCCACTTCTTACTACACCCAAATAATGTTCCAAGGTCTTTCTGAATAGCATGTTTTTATGAATTGAAAACTAGCCCATCCAGGGGGCTCCAAGTCACATACCCATCACTGTCTTTTCAGAGGACCAATCATAGATTACACTGGGTGGAAAACTAAATACAGCAGGGAAGAAGCCACAGAAAGAAGAAGGTAAAGGTTGATCTTCATAAGATTGTCATCTCACAAGAATCTTATAAATACATCCAAAATCAAAACACTTGTATTTTGTTATGTCATTCTCAAAACTAAACCCTGCAAACTTCTCAATCTTGAAAAATTATACAAGCCATGACATAAACGCAGAAACTCTTCACTCGGGGAATCGAAACATTTGTAGCATAAAAGAAAGAATTCAGAACAGAAGAACCAGAAGAGATGTTTTTAGATGAGATCGGCCACATTCATAGGCATCTCATCAATCTGTGTACTGTAGTACTGTTCTATGTCTCTCAGAATCCTGATATCGTCGCTTCGTACAAAGTTTATTGCCACACCCTGCAGAAACAAGCAACAAAAACACCCATATTTCAAGTAAGTACAGTTCTGAAAGTTCAATTACCACAGAGAAAATATATATACACACCCACACACAGAGATTAAAGGTATTATGCCTAGCGAGGAAAGATGCACATGGGAACCATGCCAAATCTTTTTCGAGCTCTCACCAGAGCACAGATTAACGCGGCTTTTCATGTAAGAAGTAAGTAATTACCTTCCGTCCAAATCGACCAGAACGACCAATCCGATGAATGTAAAGTTCACGGTTGTTAGGCAGGTCATAATTGATAACCAAGGAAACCTGAGGAGTCAAGGAAAAACCAATAAGAAGCAAAACTACAAAAGTATATAGACCACAAAAGCAATTCCTTATTTAAAATTGAATGAGTTGTGCATTCTCTTGTTATATCCATGAAATGAAGTAATAGTGACAGTCCGCAGTCATTTATAGATGCGTATACAGAAGCGTCTTAAACTCCTAGGATATCTTTAACCAAAATAGTAATATCATACCTTTAAGACTTGCCAATCAAACAATAGATGAAATATAATTGGGGAACAGACTATCGATCAGTCTCCAGTGGACCTTCCTCTTATTTTTCATTATGGATAATATGATAGTAAGAGTGTTATCTAATGAATTTTGGTCACTCGTAAACGTATGAAGGAAACAAAAAATAGACAGTCAGACTTGCCTGTTGAACATCAAGACCCCGAGCCCAAACGTCTGTTGTTATCAGTACGCGGGTCGTTCCTGACCTGAACTCTCCCATTATTGCATCTCGCTCCTTTTGAGGCATGTCTCCGTGCATTGAGGAGACTGTAAAGTTATTGCTGCGCATTTTTTCAGTAAGCCAATCAACCTGCTCAAGGAAACTGAATTAGCATTGGAGAAAGCATACCCAAGATCTACTATTCTAATAATACATGGAAAAACAGTTGACTGAAGTTGACAGGTCAATTCCACAATAATTAATGGTTCATTGATTCCTATGGCCCGGTCTCTACAAATTCTGATTATAAAATGCACACCACTAACCAGACATGAATTTGAAGATAAAATTAAATTTAATTCCATACAAATACATAAGTTTGATGAGAATGATGTTACCTTCCTCTTCGTGTTACAGAAAATAACAGCTTGGGTAATTGTAAGGGTATCATAGAGATCGCATAAAGTATCAAATTTCCACTCTTCTCTTTCAACAGCAACAAAGAATTGTTTGATACCCTAATACCAGAAGTAAGAAATTTAGTAAATACTTCATGAAAAAGAGGAAACATTCGAAAAGGAGAGAAAAACGATAAGATATTCATAATAACCGAAAATAACACACTACATTCATATTCAAACAGATACGACTGGCAATAATAGATAAGAGCATGAATCAAAATACTACCTCCAAAGTCAATTCATCACGTTTCACAAGGATCCTAACAGGATCAGTCATAAACTTGCTTGTCATTTCCAATATTTCATGAGGAAGGGTTGCAGAGATCAAGCAAACCTGCATAAAGAGAAAAAGGCTGGTTGAACTATGCCCTTACATGAAACTCAGTACTACATCTACATTTGAATGATATTTTAAATTATTTAGCTCTGACAAGTTTTGAAATAAAATATCATCAGAGTCTAGGCAACGTAACATACTCAAACATACAACTTGGACGAGTGAGTAAGAGATTTCCCCCTAAAAGTGGGAAAACAGATCACTCTTAAAACAACACTAAAGACTCGACCTCCACATACAAGTCCAACAATTAATCCCCAGGAGATCAGGACTCAATGTTGAAGTCTTCTGACCACTAAATCAAAATCGACCAACTCAACTGAAATCAGGTATGGTAGAGATAACTCCGCACAGTTTTTTCTGTAAATACTGGACAATCAAGTTTGCAATTGGTTTAACTACTTGTTAATCCAAATCAAGATTGGTGTGTAAAGAAACTAAGAAGTAATGATATGCCCAAGTGCCTAAATTGCAATGACGTACCTGAAGCTCTGGTGGAAGGTATCTGTAAACATCATAAATTTGATCCTTAAACCCTCTGCTCAACATCTCATCAGATTCATCCTGTACCGCAATCATTCAAATATAAAATCAGATTGCTTCAGACATATACAAAATCAAAAGCATAGTTAAGGCCTACAATAATAATGAACTAGTAATGGACTTACAAGGACTAGTAATTTGATAGCTCTAGTTCGTAAAGTTCTTCTCTTGATCATATCACAGACTCTCCCTGGTGTTCCAGACACTACATGAACCCCATACTCCAGTTTCCTTATATCCTCACCAATACTTTTGCCTCCAATGCATGCATGGGCTTGAATGTTTATGTAATCACCAACAGCCAGAATAACTTTCTCTGTCTGTGAAGCAAGTTCTCTGGTAGGTGACAAGATCAACGCCTGGACCCTATGAAACAACGATAATCTCATATTATAAGTCAAGCACTCGAGCAGAACATCCAAAGTAAATGCTAACTATGTTGACAACCCACTTTTGTTAACTTAGAATTAACTGAATAAGAAGATACTAACAGAGACAAGAAACGGCACAAAGTATGACTGTATGAGCCTGGGATTTCTTAAAAAAAATACCGAATTCCCGAAGAAAACTAAAGTAACATGTTGGTTGAGGACTCCCAATTGAACACAAAATCTATACAGGTTTTCGTTTTCACCCAGTTCCGAGTTCTGCTCCAGCGATGAAGAAATTCTAGCAGTGCTAGAGCCATATTTCCTTAAAAGCTTCTGTATCTTCGAAGATCCTATTGTTTCTTTCCCTCCAGACGCAACCAAACAATAGCCACGGGTATCAACCTCCAAGTTTCTATACCTGGTCTTGGGAGTTTCAGCTAGTAACATTGCTCTAAGCATTATATTAACCAACCCATTATCATACTCGATGCCCCTATTGGTGTATACCCAAAGTAATTGTTGAAGCATATCAAACACAGTGAACCTAACTATTAACTAGAACGACCACCCAGACCTCAAGAGCATTACACATAATGGGTAGTAATCAAATTCATTATAAAGACAAACTACATTGAAGTACTAGAACTTTTTCCCTAACATGTTCAATTAGTTATAATCTAGGTTAACAAAATAACAGCAAGCAAACATAACAAAAACTAGATCAAAGGAAATAACTTTTGGGGGTAAAATTAGGGTTTAGTAAAGCGTACTCTCTAGATGAGGTATCAACCATCTGACAAACAGTAAGAGCAATCATGGAGGTTTTTCCTGTTCCAGATTGAGCTTGAGCAATAACATCTCGACCTTTGATGATTGGCATAACAGCTCTCTGTTGAATAGCAGAAGGTTTCTCAAAACCGTAAGCATAGATTCCACGAAGAAGATCATCTTTTATACCCATCTCATCAAAACTAGGAACAACTTCAACGCCGTGACTGGTTTCAAAAACAAGTTTATCATCTTCGATTCCACCACCAGGAGGGCCGTTTCTCCGACCTCGATTTGCAGGAACAACGGAAGTAGTAGCTTCAGCATTCGCCATGACTACAACCAAAGAGATTTCAACAGAGACACAGAGAGAGGGAGATGGATTTACCGCGATTTGATGAGTCTGAAGAACCCTAGCTTTTATATTTGCCCTACCCGACTTGACTTAAACGGGGCACTTTGGCCAAATGCCCCTAGGTTTTTTATTTTTGAAAGTCACGATCTCCTGTAGTCCAACTAATTATTTATACTTTAAGATTCAATCAATCCTGTAATATAAATCCACCTTTTCTGGAATCGAAATTGTGACTTCTAGAATTTTAGAGCTTATGTGAACTTTATTCACCACGTAGGCTACCATATGTTGACAATGCTCCCTAAGTCTTAATGTTTGTCCAAGCCAAATATGAGCATAAAAGAATATTCACAAAGCACAAAAGTTCCATTTTTTCTATTTCTCTAAACTATCCCATAATAATCCACCACAAATGTTGTTAATGAAGGAAATTAACTTGATGAAGTTTTATTAATGGAGAAGTTTAATATTTCAAGAATCTTCGTCATTAGAGGGAGTTGAAACTCAAATGTCATTATTAATGGAGGAGGTTAACAATCATGAGTTCTCAAGAATCATTCGACTCATAGTAATACTATCTGAATGAAAACATGTTTTTAAGATGTAAAATAAAAAAAAAAAATTATAGTAATTCTTCCATAGAAAATTCAGATGTATAAGGTAAAATTAATTTCTTTATTTTTGTCGGCGACCCAGAATTTTGGTCAATTGATTCTTTTAAAGATGAAGTTTTTCGACCACATTTGTATAATTTTATCTAAAATTTTCACGCAATAATGTCATTTTTCACAAAAACAAAATTGGTGGAAGCTAGTGTTAGTTCTTTTTACCCCCTTAAATTTAGGATTTTTGTCAAAACTTATAAGGACATGTTTGGTATGTGATAATAAAATCATAAATTAAATAATATATATACAAAATCAATCTTTACTAATCATATTCCCGACCAAAGCAAACAATAAAGTGACGTAGAATCTCTACTAGGAATCATATTGAAGAATAGTTGTTCTTGGTAGTCACAATTATTTCACGTACGCCAAACACAACTTTTGTGTTTTTGTCACTAATAATAAATCAAGGGGTTGCTCAATTATCCATCATTGAGGGGGATAAACTCAATTATCAATTAATTTTGAAGGAGTAAGCTAAAAAAACCCTTTAGAAAAAGAATTTGATGCTCTTACAACTCATGCAAATAAGTTACAAATTCTTATACTTTATTACATGTCAAAAAACACAAAAAATTGTTTCAAACTTGGAACAAATAAATAAATAAATAATCAACCGCAAACAACAAAAAAAGATGAAAATATACGGCAACAAAAAAACGACTAGTTCTCGGTGGTATATGCCAATTTTTTTTATCTTCTACGTTACGATCTACCGAAAAATACTGTCTCTTTCAAACAATTTTTCATCGTTGCCCGAGTTGAAACTTCATATAATAAAAAAACTTATAAAATCCAAATTAAAACCAACAAATCTTACATATTTGAAAACTCTAGTTCTATTTGTGTTTGATAGCCCAACAAATTTCAGGCGGGTCCGCTGAAAAAAACAATAAATTTCGGCCAAGCCGACTGAAATTGTTATGTTTTTTCGTCCACTCTGGGCGAAATTTGGTTAAATTTTCAGTTGTTCTGGATGAAAATTTTCACTATTTCCAGAAGATGAGGAAAAATTCTTGCCTTTCCTTCTTTGTATTCTTCATTGCAATATTGATACTTGAAATCTTAAAAAGTTACTTTAATCAGTGTTAAAACCCTACAAATCTGTGGAGAAATCAAACAATAACAAGAATTACAAACCACTCCATGGAGATGAGTGTTGTGTTATTCATCTTTAAGTTTTCATCTCTATCTCTCTCTTTTTTATCGAAACAAACATATTTAAGTTTTTTTCTCTCTTTTGGTTGAACAGGTTTTAAGGGGTTTATCTCTCTTCTCTCTCTTTGATCGAGGAATAGGTTTTTGGTCGAACATGATTTTTCTCTCTTCTATATCTTTTGGTTGAAAATAGTTTGAGGGAAGGAACTAAAGTTTAAAGTTAGGATATTTTAGAAAATAGTGCGTATCTCTCCCTATGGTTTAAAATAGTTTGAGGGAAGGGACTAAAGTTTAAAGTTGGGATATTTTAGAAAATAGTGTGTATCTCTCCCTATTCTAAAAAGACTGCTTTCCCTATGTAGTGCAGCCTTCGCTAAAAATTGTTTTTCCTATACCAAAGGTCTTATTCAATCCAATGAAAAAAACCTCTAAGAACCCAAAATTTTTGAATCAGCTAAGCTTGTTCAATCCAATGTTTTTAATCAAATCTCAACAATACCCACACAAGAAATCAAACCAACAACAATGTGGTGTATTGCTATAGAGCTTCAAACTGGTTCGAAATTGGCTCAAAAGTGGTTCAAATAGCATTCAAATTTTTTTTTTACTGATTTTGCCATACTCTTGCCCTAATTTGCCTTACAGTAAATTATGTTGGAACTCTTAGTAGGGAAACCTTCTGGCGAGACTGAATGGTTTCATTTTGCCTCAATGGATAGCCTCAATTGTGAACAAAGAATGGACCAACAAAGTGTTCTGACTTCGAGCTTATGAAAAATGCTAATAGTGGTGATGACTAATGAGTTGCTCAATTCATCTTTGTTTTCATGGATGTGGTAGTAGTGTAGGTCCTAAATCAATTGGTTCATTACTAAACTACGATGGTGGCACAATGACTTCATGATTATATTGTTTCATTTGTTTTTAGGATGCCATCAATCATTTGTTAGCAAAACTATTTTCCTTTCTTTCTTTGGGTTCAATTGTAAATTATCAATTATCATTTTCATTTCCAGTATGATTCTGTTTGTTTTTTCCATTAATATACAAAAACTCAACTATGTCAACTAGACTTAGGTTGTGTTTGTTTGTTTTTAATTTTTCAGATCTGAAATTTGAATTTGAATACAATTCATATTTAAGATGTTTGTCTTTTTTCTTTAATGAAATTATGAAATTATGAAATCGTGACTAAATTACTTTAACATGTGAATAGGCTGAATAAATGCCCCCTCATTTCAGTCTTTTCAACAAGTCTCAAATGAGAATTCAACATTTAAAATTAAGGAAATGACAATTATACCTCTGCAAAATTGAAAATCTTTTTTATTCCATATTCTTGCACTACCAACCACAGCCACCCCACCACCAACACCACCGCCACTGAATCTCTATGTAGGTTTCTCTCAGCAGCTCTGTTTCATTTTGAACCCTCGGTGGGCCGGGTGAGGGTTAGTATTTTCTAGAGATAATCCCACTTCAAGAGTTACAAGTATATCAATGCCAGATCTTTAACTGTTAGACCTTAGTAATCTCAAAAACTTGAAATTAAACCCAAAGAACAAGTTATCACATCTTGCCCATATCTTTGGCAACAATTACTATAATCGAATCTGGTAATTTTGCTCCAAACTCTCGTTGGATCTAGCGAGGGTTAGTTCATGATCTTTGGTTGTAGAGATAGAGAGGGAGAAAGAGAGAGAGATGAATCCCTACCAGGCAACCATAGTTGGGATTTGGGAAGAGATAGAGTGCACCAAAGAGAACTTAGTTTTGCTTTTGCGGGATGATTATATACAACTATTGATGTAAACTAAAATGCCCACAAATAAGAAAATAGAAAATGGGTTTTCTTGTGCATTTTACTTGTGCACAGGAGTCGGATGGATATTTTTTCTGTCTTCGATAAACACAAAGTTAAGGGAAATATACCTTTCAAAATCAGAAAAGATTTGTTTTCATATCTAACTCAATTAAATAGAGATTTTTAAGATACAAAACTTTTCTAGCGACTTATAATTCTCAAGGTTACATTTATAGATAATAAATTACGTATCTATGACGAAAGATAAATGGGCCAGAAATCCCAATGGACTAGCCAACAAGGACTAACATTTCTCATCAAAAAAAAAAACAAGGACTAACATAGCCATTGGTGCAACTTGCGGATTGAACAACCTTCACACACAAGTGAAAGATATATATATGTATGATATGATAGAAAAAGTGAAAGCACTATATATATATATATATATCTTAATCTAACTTGATAGCAACAAAAAGAGATCAATTGATTAACAGTAAGTTTGAAGTCCAAAATGGTAGAAAGAAATTGTAACCATAAATAAAATTGAGTAGTGTAATTAATTATCGAATGTTTTTTTTGTTGAAGAATTATCGAATGTAATATGCCAATACTTGTATGTTTAGTTCAAAGTTTTTTACTAACAAAATTTGAGCCAACAAAATATTATACTCCACTGGAATACTAAATAACCATACTAAGAATATCTCTATTGGAACACTTTAACAAAAACTCTAAAAGTTGTAGGGCCGGCAAACTTAAAATTTGCATAATTGAATCTGTATTAAAAGACATCAGTGCTTGAAAAATATAGCGACATTTTTTATTCAATTATATCTATATTTGCTTCAGACGTTTATTCATTTTATGATAATATTTTTTTATTTTTCTACTAATAGACATACTTGAGATTTGAGAAGCGGGTAAATTTTTTGAAGTTAGATTCGAGGTAAACAAAAAAGTAGACATAAATTATTTCGTCTTACCAAGTAAATGAAACAAAATATGATAAACTAACTAAGCTACTTGTATACAAAGAGGACAAATTCCGAGAAATGAGACTCCATTTCATCGTATCAACTAACGGAAACAAGAAAGTGAAGGAAGACGAAGAAGAAGAGAGAAAGACGAAGTATACGAGAGAGAAATATAAAATATACGAGAAAGAAAGATAAAAGAAAATAAAAATGCAAGAAGAAAACAAATCAGGCTGTAAGAACTACTAACCCTAAATTTGTCAAAATTAAAATCTGCTTCTTCTCGGGGTCTCAGATTGTGAAAATGTTTTCAGCAGAGAAGAAAACTAAGCAGCAAACAACAATTTCTACTAGGAAATTCCAGTTATAAAATTGATACTATTGGAATAATAACTAGCAGAAAAAGAGGCATGGAAACAAACTAGAAAATTTCACCACAAAAAAGGAACTACAAATTGCAACTTAATTCATAAACTAAAATCATGTTTTTTGTGTTTTAATACAAAATTCTAATCTTCTGTAAATTTTCATTGCATGACAGAGGAAGAACTTAAACCTGAAAAAAAGAAAATACAACTTTCTGTCACAAAGTAGTCAAGGGGAACATTATTGTTAACCAGAAGGGCATTAACTTTTATTTTATCAAATGGGTGAAATGAGATCTACAATAAATCCCCTACGAATATAAATTATGTCATACAAAAAATAAGTCGTGCAATTTACTATTTATCGGAAGGGCCGACCTTTTTTTGCTTGCTTACACTGTCATCGAGGGGTCTTTTCTAAGAGTGCATCCATATTTTTTTTTCTATTTTTAATTCTTCTTTTGGATATTGTCTTTTACTCTTTTTTACTATCTTCGTTGTTAGTCCTAACATTAACATTATGTAAGAAAAGAAATACCTTTTTCTTTAATGTGGATACCAAACTCCATTTTGATGGCTGCTTCGTATTTTCCCCTCTTTTACACGCTTGCTTAGAGTCAGACCTGGTTCTCCTTTTTTTCCCCTTTCTCACTTTCATGGACTTAGGCTTCGTAATCCCATGGAGACTACCCTCCTGTGGATTTCAGGTAAGCACCATTACTCTTCAATAAGGACCATATACATATATATATATATATACACAGACGTAAATGTAAATTTGATGAAAAAACCTTGTTGGAATTCTTCTTCTTTTTAATCCTCTCCATCTCCTCCCTTCTCAACCTGATCAAGTCAGACTTCTGCAAAATTCAATCACATATATCAATAAACTCCCGAGAGAACATGATGTGAATCAAGAAAGTCAATTTCATTCATCTTTAATTGCTTAATGACTTGGTATAAATTTTAGGTAGTTTCCGTACTACATTGGAAGTAGAAATATGAATTATTTTTCTACTTTTCATGATTTATATGCACAGGTATAACTTGTTTTGAGTATCTTCTATACCTAAAAAGAGTCCTAAGAGTACAAGGTATCTTGGCTAACAAGTTTTACTAGTTTTGTATGGTTTTGCACTATGTTGGATTAGTTGGCAACAGGACTAGTTGGCACACCTGGGACTAGGCTTAGTCGCTCCTAGTCATATTTACACGAGATTCTTATGAACTAGTCGACTCAGATGAGCGGGGACTGAGGAGTACTCGACGGGTAATACCAAGAACTCGGGGACTTTTCATACATAGTTTTGCATGGAGTTATCTATATAAAGAGCTCCTAGGACGATTTTGAGCTAGAGAAGTTTTAAGGTTGAGTTATCTTCAGTCCTAAAGAGTGAAACTGATGGTTATCTTTATTTTCTAACATTATAAGTAGATTATTTCAGTTTTATTCACATGTTTCAGAATTCTTTTGAATTCTAGTTGAAGTTAGGTACTTTTCAACGACAGTAAACTGCTAAAGCTTCCGCCAATGAGTTTACATGAGACCATTAACAAACTTTATGAGTAAGGACATGTATTTTTCCAATTTTTAGGATATTATAATGATCAAACTGAGTTACCCAAACGCTTGGAGGCACAAGTCTTGCTCCATGGTAGGCTGATTCCCTAAGTTTTTTAACCGACTCCCTTACTTTATCAATATTTGATTCACGTCTCCCCTCCAAGAACACTTCGTATAGAATCATCAATTGTTCTGCAGTCTGAAAAAGAGAAAACCACGAGCATCATAATAGCGAAAGCAATGAAATGTATACAAATAACAAATGGCCTTGAAAATGGTTCTCGTCAATGAAGTTATGCATAGAACATGTGTAGAGTTAACATATACATGCACTTGAGTCATACCTCCATCGCACCCGGCATGCTTGCCCTAAAGAAATGCGTATTTCTATCTTCGAGATACAAAGCTAACTTGCCAACACGGATATCTACATCCATAGGAACCACAATGAGAGTCAATTCCTAAGAGGATATAAAAAGAGAGAAACATTCTTTTCTTCTAAAGTTTTCGTAGATTAACTTAAAAGTTGTGGTGTCACCTTCACTTTTCTTTGAAACAAAACTTTCATTAATAAATAAAATTCATTCATCATGTCAAAAAAAAAAGTTGGTAGGACCGTAGGAGTCCTCAGTTTGAAGCATATGGATGAAAATTATGTAGGAACTAGATATATGATCAAAATTTGAAATTTTATTTGCATATACCCTTGACTTGGTCAAGTTACTTGGTTTGACTCAGGATCGACCATTAGTCAGTCTCGAGTCGATTCCGACAACTTAGCATCTCCTAACAACACAATACGATCAATTGTTTTTTGAAAATCTCAATGGTGTAAATCGAAGGTACAGCCATCAATCAATGAATTGAGAAACATTACCTTTTGACTCCATGAACCAATTGAAGACATCCGAATAATAGTTGTTCAATTTTTCAGATTCAATCCTCCAAAGATGAGTTCTAACATACTTTAGTACATATCCCATATCCATTTCAGCACCAAGTGATGCAATCTCTTGAAGATAAGTCCATTTGGAGATAACAAGAGAGACTCCTTCTGCAAACAACTCTTCTTCTGTTTTTTCTTCTTCTTGTGACTTCAATGGTGGAACCATGCTAATATCATCATCTTTTATTTTAACAGAATTCATGAAAGCTTCTTCAAATCCCATTTCATGGATTAACTTGATTCTTGTCTCAGCAGCCATTCAAAAAAATCAGCAAAAGTTCTGTGAAAAAAACCCATAAAAATTAGAATTTTGTAATACCCAAAAACATCAATTTAATACTCTATATTTTTGCCAAGTTTGTTTCTATATCGAAATATAATAAGGCCAACCCTAAACTAAAAATCCCATGAAAATTATTAGGGTTTATGTATTACACCAATTGTAAATACAGAAATTTGTGCATTCCCTTACAATAATTCTTCTCAAAATTAATAAAATATGAACAACATTTGATCCAAAAATGGAAAGAGATTATGCAAAAAGAAAAAGAAAAAAAGTATAATATTAAATATTCAGTTAAAAAGTATATAATAAATTACTCAATTAACAAGTGTTAATACAATACCCAGTAAATTAGGGTTCAATTAAAAGGTGACGAAGAAGAAGATACCTTCAGTCGATCGGACTGATGGGGAGATTGGAGTTATTCTCAGAGTAATTTCCTCTTCCCTTAATCTCTTCTGCTTGAACGAAAATTAGGGTTTAGGTTTTAACTATACGATCGGGGATTACCTTTTTTATTAAGAAAGCACGATGGTCGTGTGAGTGAACCACTCCTCTCATTCTGTTATGAGGCTATATTGACATTTTTTTTTGGTTAAAAACCTATTTTTGGCCCACAATAGGAATTTAATCCCTCCGTATATAAAAAATTGGAAACACTCACTTTTTAACAATCCTTCAAATCAAACCCCAAATTAGTTTCAACGTGTTGACATAAACTCTAAAAATCCTTAGAGGTCCCGAGTTCGAATCCTAGAGAAGGTGGAATCTCAAATCAAACTCCAAATTGGTTTCAAACGTGTGGACATAAACTCCAAAAATCCTAAAGGTCCCAAGTTCGAATCCTAAAGAAGGTGGAATCTTTGGTTATTTGAATTGAGATTATTAGGGTATAAAGTAATGTATTTAGGCTTTAGGTCATTAACTAGTTGGGCTATAGACCTGTTCTTGTTAGAGTTTGAATGGACGGTTATCGAACTTATCACATCTTTGATGTATCAATGTCAAATGTAACGACTAACGTACATCGTAGTCAACTTCCAAAAAAAAAAATCAAACCCAAATTATTATTTTTTTTCTTTTCTTTTACAAGGATTATAAACTTCATTAATGAGTCTCACTAACAAGACTTAGTACAAGATGTTGAGGAATACATTGTATGTCCCAAAAACCCCAAATATTACGATTAATTGTATAAGAAGCCAAATTGTGTGATGCAGAGTTGCATTCGCGAAAATAGTGGCCGAGTATTGTTGAATGTAATATGATGCTTCTGTGTTGTTTGTCTCTAATAAGTGGAATAATTGTCCAAAGAATTTCATACAGCGGGTCATTAACGGCTTGCACGACATTGCTTGCATCCCCTTTAACATATACTCTAAACATTTTTTCCTCCAAAAGAGATTTTTAAAATACATCTGCGTTTTTTTTATGAACAAAACTACTACTAGATACAAAACTTTTTGCTCCAACAAAAAAAAAAATAGTAGAGAAAAAATAGCAAACAAAACCAATATTTTTATTGGTTTAAGTTTTTAGTACGACACTGAAAGAGTCTCAAGAAAGACACTTAATTTTAGAGAATCTCTAATAGAATTCAACCTGAACAACCTAGATTCTCTGATTATTTTTCATCATATACTTCATAAGAACATCCATTCTTCGTTCCCTTTCACGTACTTATTCTCAGTTGTGGGAGGTGTGGTGATAAGATAACTCGTGAGATGGAGGGTTTGAGGTTAACGGGGTGGTTGGAGTTTTGATGTTCAAAACAAGCCGAACGGAGAAGGAAAACCCCCCTAATTTCTAGTATGTGTAAGTATTTTGGGAAGTAAAATATTAGAAAGCGACCTAATTACAAACGTGGCCAATATGTGGACAACCGATTTTTTTATATGGACGACTATTTTCGGGCCCGGCGCGAGTCAATTATGTTTGACTTAGTTGACTTTGATTTAATAAAGGGACAACTCCAAATGACCTTAAATATTAACAGTTATTAAATTGTGGACCATTAACAAAAACAATAATTAAAAATATAAAACCGTCATCATCATCATCATTATCATGAGAAAAAGGGATTTTTTTTTTTATTTAGTTTTAATCGGTTGAGAATTTGATCTCATTGGTTTTTATGATTAATTTTTTTGAGATTTCAGAATTCAACCTGGATGAACTTTAATGAGTGCTCAAGCTCTCCTCTCTCTCTCTCTTATTGTTATTAATTGTTGTGATTTAGGAGTTTATCTGAATTGCAATGTGTATAGACCATTGTAGTTAACTTGGATGTTTAGTTCAAATTGTACCTCTGACCTGCGGCTCAATGTGAACCGAATTAACCAACTCGACCTAGTAGTTTTTCCATGTTCTTCATTTCCAAACACAGAGAATGAATTCCAAACACAGAGAATGAATGTAATTCTGGGTGTAGCATTTTTGGGATTGTCTAGTTGTTGCATTATATATATAATAATATTTGTCTCTATTTTAAACTAGTCGTGGTGATTGATTGTCTTGAAACTCTTGATGGATGAATACCCATTAAGGTCCTTATCTGGGCAATTTACTTGACACAAGCTAGTAACCCTCATGAGTTGTTGAATAACATATATATATGGGATTTTTTTATTTTCTAGAGTTTAGGAAGAAGAAGAATTAGATCGTAGCTTTTTCTTTGGGAAGATCTTCAACAATTTTCTTCTTTTTTCTTGCTGCCATAATCAACAATGAGATTTTTCTTTTCTAGGGTTCATGAAGAAGACTTAGATCTTACTTTTCTCTTTAGGAAGATTCTTGGACAGTTTCCTCCCTTTTTCTTGATACCATAACCAACCATGTTCGTCCAAAGTTTTTCTCTCTCTAGAAATTTGTTGGTGATGAAGAAGAAGTAGTAGAAGATGAAGACTAAAATCTAGGGTTTATGAAAAAAAGATGGAGGAATTAAAATAAATCTCTAATTCTTGTAGGACTTGATTGCAAACTAATAGAGTGTTGTCCCCTTAAAAATTATTGTTCATATAAAATTTTAAATTTTTTTGGTTGTCCACATAAAATAGTTGTCCATATAAGAAAATCGGTTGTCCACGTATTGGCCACCATTACAAATTGCTAATTCACATAATATATTGACAATTTTCAATCAATAGATAATATTACTAGTTTTTCCCATTTATTATGAGTAGTTCTTTAACCTAAACAACCATTTTCTATTCTTGCAAATACGATGTTTATAACATTATTATTTGTCAAGTCAAAAAATCTTAATACCGTAATGCAAATACATTACGGTGAATCATAGTATGTTATGACAACATTAAGCACCGAAGAACTTCAGTACGACTATGGTTTACCTTCAGAGATTTAAATTTCATTAAAATGATCAATACCATCCGAATATTAATTAGAAGAATATGCATGGAAACAGACTAGAAATTGCAACTTAAATCATAAACTACAATCATGTTTTTGTGTTTTAATAAAAAATTCTCATCTTCTTCATTGCATGACAGAGGAAGAACTTAAACCTGCAAAACAAAATACAACTCTCTGTAAGGAAGTAGTCAAGGGACACATTATCGTTAAAAAAAGGACAACCGGAAGCACCCCTTTGTGAGGGCATTAATTTTTATTTTATCAAATCAGTGAAATGAGATCCACAAGAAACTTCTAACGGTGAACTCCCCTACAAATATAAATATGTCATACAAAAAATAAGTCACGCAGTTCACATTTTATCAGAAGGGCTGGTCCTTTTTCGCTACTATTGTTGTTTGTCCTAACATTTACGTTATGTAAGAAAAGAAATGCCTATTTCAACAAAGAGAAGAAAAGGAAGAAATACCTGTTCCATGGATGGGGACAGCAAACTCTATTTTGATAGTTGTTCGGTATCTTCACCTCTTTCACTCACTTGCCTAGAGTGAGACCACTTTCTCGTGTTTTCCCCCCTTGTCACTTTCATGGACTTAGACTTCATAACCCCATGGAGACTACCCTCCTGTGGATTTCGGGAAAGGACCATAACTCTTCAATAAGCACCATATATATGTGTGTATATGTAAATTTAAATTCGATGGTGAAAAGTTCTACAATTAGAAGAGTGAACTAAATCCATAAAACTATATCTGTCGTGCTATCAAGAGGGGACAAAAAAAAACCTTGTTGGAATTCTTCTTCTTAGTCCTCTTCCTCTCCCTTCTCTTCGTGATCAAGTCAGATTTCTGCAAAACTCAATCACATATATCAATAAACACCCAAGGGACCATGATGTGAATCGAGTACGTCAATTAAATTTCATATAATTGCTTTATGACTTGGTATAAATTTTAGGTAGTTTCCTTACTAAATTGAAATTAGAGAAGTTTGAAGGACGAGTTATCTTCAGTCCTAAAGAGTGAAACTGCTGTTTATCTTTATTTTCCAGCATTATAAATAAGTAATTTCAGTTTTATTCACATGTTTCAGAATTCTTTTAAGTTCTAGTTGAAGTTGGACACTTTTCAACGCATAGTAAACATCCGCTAAACCTTCCGCCTATGACTTTACATGAGACCATTAACAAACTTTATGAGAAAAGACATATATCATTCCAATTTTTAGGATATTATAATAATCAAACTGAGTTACCCAAACGCTTGGAGGCACAAGTCTTGCTCCATGGTAGGCTGATTCCCTAAGTTTTTTAACCCACTCCCTTACTTTTTCAATATTTGATTCGCGCTTCGCATCCAAGCACACTTCGTATAGAATCATCAATTGTTTTGCAATCTGAGAAAGAGAAAACCTCGAGCATTATAAAAGTGAAAGCAATGAAATGTACACAAATACCAAATGGACTTGAAAATGGTTCTTGTCAATGAAGTTATGCATATAACACGTATAGAGTTAACATATACATGCACTTGAGTCATACCTTATTCCCACCCGGCATGCTTGCCCTAAAGATATGTTCAGTTCTATCATTGAGATAAGAAGCTATCTTGCCAACACTGATATCTACATCCAAAGGAACCTCAACAAGAGTCAATTCCTAAACTAGCTACGAGAGGAAATAAAAGGCGATAAACATTTCTTTCTTCTAGAGTCTTCAAAAAATTCATTACCATAGGAATTCTGGTGTCACCTTCACTTTTCTTTGAGACAAAACATTCATTAATAAATAAAATTCATTCATCATTTCAAAAAAAGAAATTTGGTAGGGGTCCTTAATTTGAAGCATATGGATGAAAATTATGTAAGAACTAGATATATGATCAAAATTTGAAGTTTTATTTGCATATACCCTTGATTCGGTCAAATTACTTGGTTTGATTAGCAAGTCTCGTGTCGGGTCCGACAACTTAGCATCTCCTACCAAACACCGATCAATTGTTTTTTGAAAATCTCAATGGTGTAAATCAAAAGTACGGGCATCAATTAATGAATTGAGAAACATTACCTTTTGCATCGATGAACCAATAGAAGACATCAGTATAATACTTGTTCAATTTTTCAGATTCAATCCTCCAAAGATGAGTTCTAACATACTTTAGTACATATCCATAATCCATTCCAGCATTAAGTGATGCAATCTCCTGAAGTGAAGTCCATTTGGAGATAACAAAAGAGACTCCTTCTGCAAACAACTCTTCTTCTGTTTTTTCTTCTTCTTGTATCTTCAATGGTAGAACC
>BEHA01050467.1:1074437-1085948 GCA_002897215.1 Eschscholzia californica subsp. californica | reverse complement strand
TTGAACAAGCTTCAGCAATGGTAGCCACTACAGGTAACGTAGGTAAGGTTTCAAATATTTCTACACATGTTTCGAATAATACTTGGATAATTGATTCTGGAGCTACAGATCATATGACTTTTGATTCTAGGCAGATTTCGGCCATTAATCAATCCTTACATAAACATGTCTCTACTGCCAATGGTACTTCAGCCTCTGTTGTAGGGGAAGGACCTATATCTCTTACTGACACCCTGAATTTAGACTCTGTTTTGGTTGTCCCATCTTTAGATCATAATTTATTATCAGTGTCTCAAATAACTACTGCTTTATTTTGTGTTGTGATTTTTTGGCCTGAATTTTGTGTGTTTAAGGATATCCAGACAAGGCAGACGATTGGTTATGGTGTTAGGCGAGGAAAGCTGTATTACTTGGACTTAGTATCTGAAAGCTGTAGTAAATTGCGTCAGGCATTAACAGTGAACAATTTTGAAGATAAAAGTAAAGCTGAGATATGGTTATGGCATCGACGTTTAGGATATGCTTCTTTTGGATACCTTAAAAAATTATTTCCATCGTTATTTATTAATAGTGATGTTTCAAGTTTTCAATGTGATGTTTGTGCACTAGCAAAAAGTCACCGTATATCATTCCCGTTAAAATTAAATAAAAGTCCAATTCCTTTTATGATCTTACATTCTGATGTTTGGGGTCCATCCAAGGTTCCTACTTTAGGTGGGTCACGGTGGTTTGTTACATTTATTGATGATTGTACTAGGATGACTTGGGTATGTTTGATGAAATCTAAAAGTGAGGTAAAAGTATTATTTCAGAAGGTTCATAAATTGTTTAGCACCCAGTACAACTCAAAAGTCCAGATACTTCGTAGTGACAACGGTGGAGAGTAAATAGATCATGAACTTCAAACCTATTTGGAATCTCATGGTATTGTGCATCAAACCACATGTCCAAATACCCCGCAACAAAATGGAGTCGCTGAAAGGAAGAATCGTCACTTATTGGAAGTCATCAGGGCTATGATGATCGAAGCACATATGCCATTATCTTTTTGGGGAGAAGCACTTCTTGCTGCAACCTATTTAATTAATAGAGTACCTTCTAGTACTATTGAGTTTAAGACTCCCTTTCAAGCTCTAGCAGATGTTATAACCTCTCCGACAGTTTCAAATTTACCTCCTCGTATCTTCGGTTGTGTAGTATTTGTTCATCTTCATGAGCACCAACGTACAAAACTAACTCCAAGGGCATTAAGGTGTGTATTTGTAGGGTATGCTGCAAATCAGAAAGGTTACAGATGTTATCATCCTCCAACTAAACGAATGTTTGTTACATTGGATGTTATCTTTCATGAAAACTCCATGTATTTTTCATCTGAGTCTGAACTTCAGGGGGAGAAAAACAAACAAGAAGTTCTGACTCTTGATTATGAAGAAACTGAAAATCATATAGAAGAGAACAATCTTGGATCTAATATTGAAATAAATTTAATTCCTGAAGAAACAATACCAGATGAATCAGTAATGAAAGAAAGTGTTTATGAAATCATTGACGAAATTGTGGATTTGTCTCCAATTGAAGCCACAGCACCAGAGGTTCGTGATACACCAAACCAATCGCTTGTCGAGGATGATCCTGAAGCACCATCTGAACCATCTAGGAAAATATTACCACCACGTCAAACTAGAGGTATTCCTAAATCGACATATGAACCTGAATTGTCTAGTAAAGTCAAATATCCTATGAGTCACTATGTGTCAGATCATCGTCTAACAGAATCAAATAAGTCATTTGTAAATCAATTATCTACTGTATCTATTCCTAACAATGTGCAGGAAGCCTTATCTGATCCAAAATGGAAAGCGGCTATGAATGAGGAGATGAAATCCTTACAAAATAATGATACTTGGGAGTTAGTTGATCGTCCGATTGACAAAAATCCAGTAGGATGTCGATGGATTTATTCAGTAAAGTACAAAGCAGATGGTACAATTGAACGTTACAAAGCGAGACTAGTGGCAAAAGGCTACACTCAAACTTACGGAGTCGATTACACAGAGACATTTGCTCCAGTTGCAAAAATCAACACAGTTCGTGTGTTGTTATCATTAGCAGCAAATTTTGATTGGCCACTTCAACAATTTGATGTGAAGAATGCTTTTTTGCATGGAGAACTGTTAGAAGAAGTATACATGGATCTTCCACCAGGATGCAATATACCAGAGAAACATAACCAGAAGGTGTGCAGATTAAAAAAGTCATTGTATGGATTGAAACAATCACCAAGAGCGTGGTTCGGAAGGCTTACAAAGGCTATGAAGGAGTTCGGGTATCGCCAAAGCAATTCTGATCATACCTTGTTCATAAAAAGACATGAAGGAAAACTAACAGCACTTATTGTATATGTTGATGACATGGTAGTCACTGGGGATGACCCCGAAGAACGGAAGGCTTTACAAAATTACTTGTCTAAAGAGTTTGAGATGAAAGACCTTGGTGAGTTGAAATACTTTCTTGGAATTGAAGTCTCTCGATCCAACAAAGGGATTTACCTATCCCAGAGAAAGTATACATTAGATCTGTTACATGAGGTGGGTATGTCAGCATGTGAGCCGATTGATACACCTGTGGAAGAAGGATTAAAATTATTCATTGAGCCTAATCAGATCCCGGTGGATAAAGGAAGATATCAAAGACTCGTTGGAAGGTTGATGTACTTGGCGCACACTAGGCCAGATCTTGCATATGCGTTAAGTATTGTTAGTCAATTTATGCACAATCCAGGAGAAGAGCACATGAATGCTGTTTTACGCATTTTGAGATATCTGAAGGCGGCTCCGGGAAAAGGTATTCTGTTTACTAAAAATTCAGGTTGTCAAACTATTGATGTATATACTGATGCAGATTGGGCCGGAGAAGTAAATGGTAGGCGATCAACTGCAGGATATTTTACCTTTGTTGGTGGGAATCTTGTTACGTGGAGAAGTAAAAAACAGAACGTTGTTGCACGTTCAAGTGCAGAGTCTGAATTTAGAGGTATGGCAGATGGCATATGTGAAGCGTTATGGTTAAGACTCCTCTTGGACGATTTAGGATATCCTTCTGAAAGACCAATTCGATTATATTGTGACAATAAAGCAGCATGTGATATTGCTCACAATCCAGTCCAGCACGACCGCACAAAACATGTTGAGGTAGATCGATGTTTTATTAAAGAAAAGTTGGACGACAACATTGTAGAGTTACCAAAGATCCGATCTGAAGATCAATTGGCTGATGTTCTTACTAAAGCAGTTTCAAGTCGAATATTTTTTAAACTGGTGGACAAGTTGGGCATGTGCGATATCTATGCACCAACTTGAGGGGGAGTGTTGAAATATATTTCTATAGTTTGGGATATCACATATAATATTCCCATCTATATTGAGATATTAGGAACTAGCAAATATTAGAAACTAGTAAATATATTAGAAGCTAGTAAATATATATTGTAAAATTAGAAACTACTAAACTAGTAGTATTCCAACTCTATAAATAGAGTCTTGTATTTCTTTTGTAAACCATCAAGGAATAAAACAACTTCTTTGATCAATTTCAACTTTTGCCCCATGTCTTTGTAACTTTTACCACGATTAGTGCTCTCATGACGTCTTATTCTTGAGCTGCATTTATATGAGTAACCCTAATATTAAAGGGTAGCAATTTAAAAATAAATTAACCCAATTTTCTTTGAAATTCTTACCCCCTAATTAAGTAGTGGTTCTCCATTACACCATTATTGTGATCTGGTCTTTTATCTATCTTTGTCTGGAAAGAAAATCCGTTAATTAATTAACCAAAACATTTACAAATATCTTCTGACAAAAGAGGAAAAATATATTAAAACAAAAAAAAAGAGTTCGACTTACACATAACCAACCCAAAGAGGTTTCACAATTGTACAATCTTTCCTTCGTGCTTGATCCATTTCTTAACCTCCCCTTCTTTGACTTTGAATGTAAATTGAGTTTCTTGGTCAACTTCCTTCAGATCTTGTGAAACATCAGCGAATTGATAATACACCACGCCATTATTATCCTTGACACACTAAAATTTAATTAAGTATCAGATTAGTTATATATTTATATTAATATATAATTAATAAATCAACAAAATATATAATAAGATAAATTTTAAACCTTGTCATCATAATCTACTTGTAAGCAAATTTTATCTTTTTGATTCTCCACATTTTGTGTAGTATGACAGTTGTGGCAACTGTAATGAATTATGGGTTCACTATCTTCATTATCGCTTTCACTATCTTCATTATCGCTTTCACTATTTTCATTATCGCTTTCACTATTAGTCTTACTTTCACTACTTCCGTTATCAGGAACATCCACAATATCATCTTCCTTTTGGGATCCATCTTCTATTTCACTTCTATTGTATGTACGAGTATAATCACATCTAGAACTCATTGTAAAGTTTGGTAGAAGAAATGAAAGGGTAATGTAGGTTATTTATAGGAGAAATATGTGAGGGTAAACTCGTCAACTGATAGAGTTCACACAAAACTCATTTTTCTTTTTTCTTTTTGTTGTGTTCAAATTCACAAAAGAGTCATTTATTTTTCTTGTTAAAATTCACACATGACCATGTAATATCTCAACTATTCATGCATGTTAGGTCTTTCTGTTGAAGAAATTTTTAGTGAAGGGCAAGCGCTTTGGGGAAAGCTAAATAGTTTTCGGGAAGTGAAATTTTAAGGGAATATGCAAAATTTTAAAAAAAATTCGGGAAACATATTTTATGGAAATATGGTTCAAAATAAAAAAACTTCCACCTCACCTCTCTCTCTCCCCCCACCACTCTCTTTGCCTTCTCCGACCAGGTCGTCAGCTGGAAAATTTTCCGGTCGGCGACCTGGAAAAATAAAAAAGATTCACTCTCTCTCTCTTTCTCTAGAAAAACCTCTTCGCCGGAGTTCCGGCCTGTTGTCGCCGACCGAAAATTTTTCCGACCGGCGACCTTGTCGGAGAAGACAGAGAGAGTGGTGGGGGGAGAGAGTGAGAGAGGTGAGGTGGAGGTGGAGGGAGGTGAGGTGGAGAGCTTTTTATTTCCCTATAACATCTTACAAAATAAATTTGTCAAACCAAATTGACCAAATTTTCACCAAGTCTTCACACACCCTGGAAACTATTTAGCTTTCCCCAAAGCCTTGGCCTTAGAGAAAACCCCACAAGATGGGTCCAAATAGAAAATTAGGCCCACTAAAAATAATATTGTAAAAAAACCTATTTTGTAACATTTTTCAAATTATTGACAACATATATAACTCTGTTGATAATAAGACAGTCTTATTTTCTCATAATCCCTTTTTTACACTTCCATGTTGGCAACATATATAAATATGTTGTTATAAACGGTCGGCGACATATATAATTTTGTTGTTACAAACTGTTGACAACAGATGTAATAACGTTCTGACTTATTATAAAATGTTGATGACTTATGTAATTCCCTTGACTTGTTACAAAATGTTGATAACACATATTATATATGTTGTTAACAACATATATACTGCATTAACAAAAATATTATTTGTCCGTTAATAAGTTGGTCAAATAAAAAGATAATATTCATAACATTTTAATTTTTTCAAATGACAAACTAAAAAATGCATTAGTCTAAATATTTATTTTCGGAAGCAAAACAAAAAATGCGAAAACTATTTCTTTCTTCACAAGATAATAAATAAAAAATTTAGCCAAAATGTTAATGGCAGTCTGTGTTTGTCAAATGCAAAAGACAATATGCAAAATATTTTTGCAAACCAATTTAATTTTGAACAAAAAAAAAATTGTTCAGAAATGTACAAAATTGTTGAGAGCAAACTAAGATTTGTTTAGAAATTTTCATAAATGTTTTTCACGTTGATTTTGGAGTGAAACTGTACATTTGCAAAATGAGTTTTTTTCAAATTGGGTTGATTTCCTATTATTCCCAAATTTTGGGCCTTAGAATTATGGACCCATAATAATATGAAGGGTAAATAAGGAAGTCATTCAACTCTTTAGTGATCCCAATTTACAAAGATAAGACATCCCCGTAAAAAGATAGAATTTGAAAACTAAATACTATTTGGGATGTTTTAACGTATTAGCTAAATAAGTGTAGTAGAAGGAAAAATCAATAAAATAGGTTGAGCCGTTGAGTAATGATTCAATATATACCCATTAGGAGAACCCGATATTATATATATACCGATATATATATATATATATATATATTAGGGTATAGCCCGTGCCTTCGCCACGGGATAATTTGTCGATTATGTTAGTAGACGAAGACAAATTACAATCATATAACAAAAAAAAACCGATAAAATACTCCTAAATTTGTCTCTTGAGAATCAAAATAAAATTATTTTTTACCCGAATATAAACATGACTAACACAAATTTAAGATGAAAAATGTGGGTAGTTATCTTAAGATAAGTGGGGAATAATAGTCTGAGAACTAGTTTTGAGAGAGAGAGAGACTTGTGTATAGAGTGGAGAGAATAAAGGAGAACATAGGTTTAAATATATATATATATACAGTGGCGTGGCTGAGAAAAACGGGGCCCGGTGCGAAGTTCTATTCGGGGCCCTTCGATAATATAAGACGAAAATAATTTCTTATACATATGATAGTTAACAAAAAAAGATTAACTTTGGTTACCAAATTCATTTTTGATATATTTTAGATGAATGTGAATGAATATAACAATTGACTATGTTTGATGCTTCAAAGTATTTAGGACAATTTAAAAAAATATTTAGAACTAAATAACTTGTCAACCAATTATTATTTTTTCAATAGAAAAAACATTAATTTTAATTCTACACAAATTTTCAAGAATCATTTTTGAAAAAAAAATGACGAAAAGAATACTTATTAAACTTCAATCATTAGCTTAGTAGCATATATTTGTAATTGATATTTAGAAAAGAAAAAAAAATGAAAGTAGTAAGATTTGAACTCTTGACCTCTTGCTTGTAAAACAAGAATGTTACTAAATGAACTGCAACTAAATTATGTTAATAGTTTAGTCCTTCAAATATTTATACCAAGATAAGTTATTCGAGGGGCCCCAATTTCTTCAGTTTTTTTTGTCGTTTGAGGGGGGGCCGGTGCCGTCGCACCTATGGCACCCCCTCTTCCACGCCCCTGTATATATATATATATACAGGATAGGTATTAGGTAGTTTTGGGAGATGGATTTGTTCGTGGGGTATGTGCGTTTGGGTAGTTTTGGATGAGGTAGTCTCAACCGAATTTAATAGGGAGAGATTTTAGGGAGAAAGTTAAGGGATTATTGATTGTGGGTAGTTATTTTTTTAAAGATTAAAATCAACCATTAGATTGTGAGATTAGAGACATAAATCAGACGGACGCGAATATCTCAGAGATAAATCGACGGTCCACCCAGAAAAACACCATTGTGCTATATATAATAGATACATATAATATATATGTATCTATTATAATATATATATATTATAGATTTCACTCAGAGATGGGCTACCTTGCTCCTCAGCCAACTAACTCTGAAGGCCGCCAGGCTCCAACCTTCATCTTGTTTGACGCGTAGTTTGATGTGGGTAGTCTCATTTGTTTCCTCAGGCTGAATCAACCTTATGTTTTGGACTTATCTAGTTATAAGGGAGATTTGCTGTTTGGACCCCCTTTTCTATAATTGACTTGCTGTTTGGACTCCCTTTTTCCAGAGTTGCACTTTGGACTCCCTTTTTCAAAAAAAGTGTTAAATATAACATTCTCAAAACAGATGAAAGGGGAAAATACTATGTTACCCTCTACTTCACCTAATCCAATCTCAAGCCTAAAACCCACGAGCTAATAACCTAAAACCCACGAGCTAACAACCCAAAACCCACCATCTACCCGTCATTTCATTTTGTTGCAATAGAGTTGAGAGAGAGAGAGAGAAATAAAAGTTAGAGAGAGAAAGTGAAAGAACGAACATATCATAGAGAATAATAAAATCTTGATGGATCAACCGTGATCGTAATCACTGATCAAGAAGACGACGATGATAATGAAATTAGGATGGTGGAGAAGAAGAAAAAGAAGATTAATATAGGGTTTGATTTTAGAAACCAGGGAGTTTATATAAAGTTTGATTGTAGAAGATGATGATGATGATGACTTTGGAGTTTTGGATTGTGTACTTTTAGTTCAGATTTAGTTTGTAAAATAAAAAGATTATGAATTATAAAGTGACATTCTGATTGAGGGGTTTGAATTGATTTTGGAACTGTTGGTGGCGGTGGGATTTTTGTTCCGATGTTGAATTTGATTGTTGGGTTTAATACCAAATATGTTGCTGTTATTTCTAAATGTAATTTGGAAAGTAACATCTCTCTCTTCTTTCTCTCCCTAAATTGGGTGAATTTAATTGCATATTTTGTAATTGCAGGTATGATCATGGTTGCATTAACAAAATTATTTGGTACATTTAGAAAAGTACACCAATATACAGAGGAGAGAGAACCTCTAAAGCAAATGATTTGGGTGGACGTCATTATAGATGATCTCTCAATCTTCCTTCCTTTGCTTTATCTTCATCCACCGTTACCATCACAATCCCTACTAAAACTTCAGTCCCAACTAATCTCTAATTCCCTCCATTTCTCAGTTCCTCATCTTCCTACTTTCCATAGACCATAGTAGAATCGATAAACTAATCTCCCAAAGAAGTATTTCCCGATACTGCTCAAATTCATTAATGATTTTAATGGTTTCTTTTGTTTTTTTAGAGAATGGTTTCTTTTGTTGAAAGTATATTAATGGTTATTAGGAAGAATTTGGGTTATTGTTTGGGTGGTGTGTGTTGTTAAATGGAGGAAGAAGTTGAGTTAAATAGAAGAAGAAGATGAGTCCCAATAAATAAATTAGGGGGTCCAAACTGCAATACTGATTATGTAAGGGCAGAGTGGGAATATTTTTAAATGTAACTTTAGAAACGGAATATTCCCGAATGATTCCGTCAAAAGGGAGTCCAAAGTTCAACTCTGGAAAAAAGGAGTCCAAACAGCAAGTCAATTATATGAAAGGGGGTCCAAACAGCAAATCTCCCTAGTTATAATTACCTTAGTCTGACCATCTCCAACTCTTCCATCTCCGAAGTTGGTGACATGGCCGTGTGGTGGGAGGCTGGGAGCGCAGGACGTGCGCCTGCACTGCCCCCACCACATATAGCCTTTTTTTTAAATGTTTTGAAAAGTTATGTTAAACTCCTCTTCTATTGTATTGTTGTTTCTTCTGTAAACTTTTGAAATATAAATAGTACAATGCTCATGTATCTAAAATAATTTTATGCAATGCAATATACCCAAACCAATACCTATATCTTTAGTTTCAGTGTAAACTTTGAAATATAAATAATACAATGTTTGTGGATCTATAATTAAAAATATGGATTTTTGAGTTTAAGGTCCAAAAATAAGGGGGGTATTTAATCATATATCCACTCCTAAATCAATAAATAAAATAAAACCAAAATAAATCAAAAATGTAAAATAAGTCCAAAAATTCACTATTTGGTGGGCCCCATGCATCAATCCTTTAATTTTCTCTCATTTTTGCCCTTTCATAGATATTTTTTAACCATTGGTAAACCAAAGGTTTGTGATGGTTGAGTTAATACAATTGTTCTTTCCATAAATTTTATGAAAGAATATTTATGGGGGATATTTAATGATAATCTTTATTTCCAAAACTTATATTTTTCTAAAGTAACCTACCAAATCAATGGATATTTACCTAAAATTAGTTTCTCTCTCCCAAAAATGAGTTTCTCTTTCTGTAATTATATGTTCTTTGAGTTCAAGAAAATATATTATTTCCAAAACTGATATTTGTCTAAATTAACCTACCAATTCAATGGATATTTACCTAAAACGAGATGCACTCTTCCAAAAACGATTTTTTCTCTCTGTAACTCTATGTTCTTTGAATTTCAAGAAAGTATGAATTTGTGATTTGCTTTTTATTTCTACCTCGATCCAATTAGACATCTACAAATTCGTTTGTGAGGTTAAAAAGTAAACTATTTTGCTAGCATCTTACTGATTCTACTAGCATATTTTACATTCTACTAGCATCTGATAATTGAATTTGATAAAGTAGTTTAAAAAGCAAATACTATTTCGTTCACATCTTATTGATTCTAATAGCAATTTTTACATTCTATTAGCATCTGTTGAATGAATATGAATACAGTAGTTTAAAAAGCAAGAATATTTTGCTAGCGTCTTATGAATTTGTTACAGTAGGTTAACAAATACTTTTTCTAAAGTAACCTACCAAATCAATTGATATTTACCTAAAATTAGTTTCTCTCTCCCAAAAATGAGTTTCTCTTTCTGTAACTATATGTTTTTTGAGTTCAAGAAAATATATTATTTCCAAAACTGATATTTGTCTAAATTAACCTACCAATTCGATGGATATTTACCTAAAACGAGATGCTCTTTCCCAAAAACGATTTTCTCTCTCTCTATAACTCTATGTTATTTGAACTTCAAGAAAGTATGAATTTGTGATTTGCTTTTTATATCTACCTCGATCCAATTAGACATCTACAAATTCGTTTGTGAGGTTAAAAAGCAAACTATTTTGCTAGCATCTTACTGATTCTACTAGCATATTTTACATTCTACTAGCATCTGCTGAATGAATTTGATAAAGTAGTTTAAAAAGTAAATACTATTTCTCTAACATCTTATTGATTCTCATAGCAATTTTTACATTCTATTAGCATCTGTTGAATGAATATGAATACAGTAGTTTAAAAAGCAAGAATATTTTGCTAGCATCTTATGAATTTGTTACAGTAGGTTAACAAATACTTTTTAGTAATTAAAATATATTATGTGAAATTGTTTTTGTTACATTTTCAGTATTTTACTAGCATTTTCTTGATTCTGTTACCATCTGATATGAATTTGTTACAATATGTCGATTCTAATAAAATTCTATGCTGGTAGAATATTATCGAGTCCAACAACATTTTTAACATTTTATTTTAACGTTTGTTTTTTCTTACTCTTCACTACTGTAGATGATGAATGAAACCAACAATCGATTCTCTCTCTCTCCCACTCGATGCTTTTGCCTTTTTCACTCGGTTTAATTTGGCATAGATGATGAATGAAATCAAAACCTAGTTCGTATATTAGAAAGTGACGATGCTCTCTCTCTCTCTCTTCGGTTTGATTTTGACCAATTCTAATATAAATATAAAACAAAGTATTCTGCTAAACGAAAAAGACAACTATTTTTCTGGAAGGAAAGTTTATTTTTAAGGAAATCATTTAATGAATCTCTAAATATTATGGTATATTTTATTTTAGGTTATTTTTTTTAACTTAGGATAGGTTAGGTAGTAAAAGAGAATGAGAGGATAGACATGTAATTTACTTTGAGTGGATTTATTTTCTATTTCAGATTATCTTTGGTCTC